>JACXGI010008418.1:6962-33728 GCA_016801175.1 Esox masquinongy | reverse complement strand
TGGGTGGCCCCAGTTGATCAAGCTCTGCCGACCAAGAGGAAGTGGGACGGGGTGCAGATCCTGAACCAGTACACCAAGGGTTACCTGGAGAAGGAGTGTGTGGACTGGCTGTCCAAGTTCATGTCATATGGGCATGAAAAATTCAGTAGTGCTGACAGTGAGTATTTATGAACTGTGAACGGGCATATGGCTACTCTATTTGTCTGCCCAGGAAAACGTACACTGAACAGCATGACAGCATGGAATGAGACTCAGAGACTTGGTTTAAACATGGAAGAAAGGTTTGTATTTTTTTACTTTGATGTATTCTTCTCACACAGGTAAGTCCAACAGGTAGGTATTCCACTCCCCTCCAATGCGGCCTCCGTCTCTGTACCCCTCTGCCTTCAGCACCCTCAGTCTGGACCTGATTTCTCACTCATCCCTCCTCAAGTTAGACCCAGGGGGTCTCGCGCCAGCCAGACCTGACTGGTCACGGTGCGATAGCGCATCTGCATTACAGTGCAGCCGTGCACTACTGTGCACTACTTCGAACTTGAATGGCTGCAGCGCTAGGAACCACCTTGTGATTTGGTTGCTGGATTCCCTCTGTCTTGCCATCCACTTGAGGGGGGCGTGGTCAGTAACCAGATAGAAGCTCCTTCCTAGGAGTTAGCACCTCAGGTACCCCAGTGCACATTTAATAGCCAGCGCCTCCCACTCCACCGTGGCGTAATTCCGCTACCTGGGACTCAGTGTAGGAGCCGAGGGGGATCCTTAGTTGTAGTTAAGGGGACAAGGAATGTTAGTTACATGTATATTTATGATATAACTGTTACTATATCTTGGGGCTTGGCATTCCATGTTTAGGCGTACCTATATCTGTTCCTCCGTTTCCACAGAGACGGATAAGGTGCTAGACTGACATCCTGGGATGTTGCTTCATAACACCAGCTACCCCAAGGTCAACTGTGAGATGGTGGGAATCAGCAGGGAGGGAGAAACTAACACTGGCGAGAGCTGTGATTGTAACAACTGGAGACATGTACTATGACTGCTGAATAAACATCGAAGGAGCCTCTAACCCTGATTCATTCTTTCACCTATACAAATCTTTATGAAAAACTATGAGCCTGACGGTTAAACATACGTAGATCTAACAGATTCAGCTTACGGCTATTGTAAACAATCAGATGTGCCTCCTCTCCCTGTGATAACACTGCCTCTATCCCTGTGTCGAATGCATCTGTGAACAGTGTAAAGGGAGCATTAAAGTCTGGCATTTTTAGCACAGGGTTTGTAAGTAAGTTCTTTAGCTCATTGAAAGCTCTTTCAGCCCCTTCCGTCCAAACCACCCATATCAGCTCCGTTTTCCTCATCAAGGGCGCTGCTATGGTAGCGTAGTTTGAGATGAAGCATCTATAATAGCTTGTCAGCCCAAGGAAGACATGCACCGCCTTCTTGTTGGTTGGCCTTGGCCACTCCTGCACTGCCTGAGTCTTCCCTCTCTGCGGTTTGAATAACCCATTTCCTATTGTATAACTCCGCTTCATCCAGGCCCAAGTGGCATTTCAGTGTATGCTGCGGCAAACGCTTGATGGTGTCTTAGTTCAGTGTCCATTAGGCGTTGGAACTTTGCTGCGGTTACGTGCAGGTTGAAGAGCTGACGGACATATTGGTAGTGGCCCTCTGGTGTGGCGAAGGTGGTCATGTGGCGGAACCTGCCAATAGCCCTTGGCAAGGTCTAAAGTGGAAATATATTTAGCTTTCCACAGTCTTTCTATGAGTTTGTCCATCTGTGGCATCGGGCAAGTATCAAAACTGGAGATAGTGTTAACAGCTCTAAAGTCATTGCAGACAAGTGTTGAGCCGTCAGGTTGGGGTACCAACACAATGGGGCTAGACCATGCACTCGTAGACGGCTCTATTACTCCTTGGTGTGACATTTCCCCCTCTGGGTCACCTACCCTCCACTGGGTCTTTTTGCAGCGAGGGATTTGAAGCAGACTGTTGCTGTAGGAGTTATTAAATCAGTGGACATTTGCACAGTGTATTACATTTGCACAGAGGTTATTCTCCTGATAGCACAAGAATGTGCATTACCCAAAGCAGTTACAAGCAACACAGAAACAAACAAAAATTAATACTCATACCTATGAGATCAGAAATAATTATTCATATTCTCAATCTGTTCCCTCTTTAGACCCTCCAAAGATCTATGGATTTGCTAAAAAGACTAAAACTAAAGGACAACTCCATCTGACCTGCATGGCAACAGGTTTCTATCCCAAAGATGTTGAAATGCAGATTAGGAAGAATGGTGTCCCATTGACTGAACATGATGGAGTCCATTCTGAAGGAGTTCTACCCAATAATGACGACACCTACCAGATCAGGATGACTGTGCAGATCCAAGAGGCAGACACAAATGACTATGAATGTTATGTTCACCACAGAACACTGAAGGAGCCAATTCGGAAGAAATGGGGTAAAGTATTGCTCATTTAATGTACTGTATCGCATCCATATCTCTGTCTAGAGGGTCATGACATCTAAAGGGTCACTGTTTCAATTAAGGATTCTAGCTTAATGCTTAATGTTATCAATTGTCTTTAATACAGATGGAAAATGCTGTGATTGTGGACCAAACATAGGTATTATCATTGGTGCTGTAGGCGTGGCGGTCCTCCTCCTCTTCCTCCTCATATTGATTGTGGTTCTGTGGAAGAGGAACAAAATATGTACGTTTCTGATGTTGTGATTTAATTTTATGCAGTATGTTAATGTGATACATGTGGTAAAGGAACCTGAAGTGTCGTGCCCTCTGCTGGTTCCCTGCCATCAGACAGCACTCCTTCATGCCAACCTGTCCAACCACGTCCCTCATCACCCGAATATTGATCACCTGTGTTTGATTATCACCTGTCCCTTGGTTTCCCTTTATATTCCGTTCTGTCCTTAGTTCCTTGTGAGGTATTGTTCGTTCACGACTCCACTAAGCCCTTCAGTTTCCTACTCCCAGTGTTATTGTCGCCTAAGTGTATCAGACCTTCGCTATCCTTTTTCATTTTGACCTCGACTCTGCCTAGCCCCTCGTGTACTACTGCTTCCGCTAATTTCTCGCCTGTGTACCGACTTGTTGCCTGCCTTGGGACCCTGTCTTTGTATTGTGGACTGTGTGTGTTGCCTATTAAACCTTGTAATGCTCTGCGCTTGGATTCCCATCCTGTGTCAGTGTATTTGTGACAAAGTGATCTAATATAAAATTAATTTAGATCATCTAACAAATAATTTCAGTGCATGATTTTCAGGATGTCAAACAAAGCGAAGTATTGTATTTTAATTTTTCTTATCAACAACCTTAATTTTCTCTTATATATTTGGCTTAATCTTAATCCAATGTTTTAGGTATCGGAAGACAAACCTTTAAGGATCAGAAGGCCCAGGATCCTCAAAATGGTACTGTTGATGCAATATCATGCATTTTATTCACTATACATCTCACAGTGGTCTGGTGGGGTTCTCATGATTGTCAGTTGCATGTCAGTTGATTTAATAATGTATATTGCAGATTACATTTATGACAGCCCCTCCTACACTTTTTCTATACACCTATTCATGTTCTTATACTAATATCATGTTCTTATACACCAATCATGTTCTTGACCAATAATTTGGCAACATACAGCTCTGGAAAAAATAAAGAGACCACTCCTAATTTTTCTTAAATCAGCATCTCTACATGTATGGCAGCCATTCCATTCCAGTGTTCCAACACAGGCACACCTCATTTTACTTAATGAGGTACTGATTAGGTGATTACCTGAACCAAATCTAATTTAACGACGAAAAGTATAAAACCCACTGCGGTGGTCATCACTATCCTCTTGCAATAGGACCAGCTGGATGGCAAAAACAGTTCAAGTAGTACCTCAAAGGTAATGTGAATAAAAAAATAACTATTCAGCATGACAAAAGAGTTGAGAAGAAAAGATTTGAGTGAGGAAAAGAAGGGTTCAATTATGCTTTACTGGCAGAGGGATACAGTGAGCGTCAGGTTGCTTCCATCCTGAAAATTTTAAAGACGGCGGTTCATAAGAACAAGGTCAAGCAACAGACATTTGGGACAACAAAGCTACAGACTGGCAGAGGGCGAAAACGACTGTCCACTGGCCGAGATGACCGTCAACTCATTCAAATGTCACTCAACAACCATAGGATGACATCAAGTGACCTACAAAAAGAATGGCAAACAGCAGCTGGGGTGAAGTGCACGATGAGGACAGTTCGAAACAGGCTCCTAGGGGCAGGGCTGAAGTCGTGCAAAGCTAGAAAAAAGCCCTTCATCAATGAGAAGCAAAGAAGAGGCAGGCTGACGTTTGCAAAAGACCATAAGGATTGGACCGTAGAGGAATGGAGTAAGGTCATCTTCTCTGACTAGTCAAGTTTTCAGCTTTGCCCAACACCTGGTCGTCTAATGGTTAGACGGAGACCTGGAGAGGCCTACAAGCCACAGTGTCTCGCAACCACTGTGAAATTTGGTGGAGAATCAGTGATGATCTGGGGATGCTTCATCAAGGCTGGAATCGGGCAGATTTGTCTTTGTGAAGGATGCATGAATCAAGCCAAGTACAAAGTTGTCCTGGAGGAACACCTGCTTCCTTCTGCTCTGACAATGTTCCCCAACTCTGAAAGTTTTTTCCAGCAGGACAATGCTCCATGCCACACAGCCAGGTCAATCAAGGTGTGGACGGAGGACCACCAGATCAAGACCCTGTCATGGCCAGCCCAATCTCCAGACCTGAACCCTATTGAAAACCTCTGGAATGTGATCAAGAGGACGATGGTTGGTCACAAGCCATCAAACAAAGCCGAGCTACTTAAATTTTTGTGCCAGGAGTGGCAACAGCGATGTGACAGACTGGTGGAGAGCATGCCAAGATGCATGAAAGCTGTAATTAAAAAATCTGAGTTATTCCACCAAATATTGATTTCTGAACTCTTCCTAAGTTAAAACATTAGTATTTTGTTGTTGAAAAATTAATATGAATTTGTTTTCTTTGCATTATTTGAGGTCGGAAAACAATGCATCTTTTTTTGGTTATTTTGACCAGTTGTTATTTTCTACAAATAAATACTCTAAATGACAATATTTTTATTTGGAATTTGGGAGTAATGTTTTCAGTAGTTTATAGAATGAAACAAAACTGCTCATTTAACTCGAACACATACCTATGAATAGTAAAACCAGAGAAAATGATAATTTTGCAGTGGTCTCTTAATTCTTTCCAGAGCTCTATTATCTGTGTTGTTTTGGACGATAATAATCGGTATATTAACATCACAACAACAGCTAGATTTGACTATGTGCTTGCAAAGTCATTCTGTTGACTTGATTGTTCCAACCAGGGCCAACAGGTGTCATTTTCGGAATGGCTGTTTTCAAACTGTGTGCATAAAAGGATAATGAAATCTGGTCACTTCAAGAGTTGTCAGTAGGAGTTTGAGACATGCATGCAAATGGAAATTAGAGAGAAGGATTTGTAAGAGCAAGTTAGTCAAGAGAGTCATAGAGACAGTTATTTGATATTAGTCATAGAACAGTAATTTGAGAGGACCAACATGACCAACACACCAGGCAAGCTGTTCTTACACAACTTGTACAGGTTTTGTATTATTTATATGCCCCCATTCTAGGGTACCAAACAGGTTCTCTTTCTATTAAGCCAGGTGTGTTTGTATATTTAGTGCATATATATATATATATATATATATATATATATATATATATATTATTTGTGTTTACCAATTATTTTAAATACATTTTCTCTGCCACTGTTTCAGGTCAAAACCTACATAATGTGTACTCAGAAGGAGGAGTGAAACAGAGCATGCTGCCTAATGGAAGTACGTCTGGATGGATCTCAACCTCTCTCTTATCTCTGCTTCAGCTGATTGATTTTGATCAGTTGAACAATATCAATGAAATCCAACCCTGAGTATATTAGGGATATACTAGTTTTTGCCGGACCGCGTAAGCGGAGCTGGCCAAGAAGAGCGAATGTCTCTTACTGAGTGAGTGACTGACTGAGTACCCCTTGTTAAATAGCGTAGTGGTTAGAGAAGTGGACCTGCGAACTATAGGTCCCGAGTTTGTATCTCCTCACAGGCAAAGTGAAGTACGCCTTATGAATTATTCCGTATAGACGGAAACTTCGCTGGTTAAAACCTTCAGTATCTACATTATAGTACGCCTGATATAAAACTGTTTACGGTTATATTACGATGGTTTCTGGTGGATTTTCGAAGTACACATCCATGCATGCGTTTTGGGTCAGGATAGACAAACACATTTGCTGGCTACAACATACAGTAGTTACGTTATATTAAGCCTTAACTGAAACTGTATACGGTTATATTGCGACTGTTTCAGGCATGGAAAAGTTCATCTTCAGTCTCACTAGCAATTGCTCATCAATTCTTATGATTATTCCTAGGAAGTTAGTAGATATTAGTAAGCCTGTTACTGGCTAATAAGCTATTAAAACGGCCAGTGGCAAAAGCAATACAGTTCATAGACGCTATTTGTGGTGGAGGTAAACTTAATAAGACACGTTAGTCAGTTTAACACAATCCTCAAAGGAGTCTAGCAACTGCTGAAATGTGTAATGCTGTGGCGTAGTGGTTAAAAAGAGTGCCTCTCATGTGGAAGACCAAATTTATTGAGAGCAACGACATATTAATTATTTCTGGTAGATTCCACGATTCTCTTGTCTTTTCACTTGATGAAATAGTTATCATCACCTTTATTGATAGTTATTGTATCAATTTCATTCACAAATGAAAGAAAAATGTATGTTGTTTTGCCATGAATGAAAAAACAATACATTCTTAAGCCATGAAATAGCTTTGGCAGACTTGCTAGCAATTGCTTAATTCTTATGACTATTCCAGTAAGTTAGTAGATACGGTAAAGCTTATTACTGGCTAATACGCTGTTAAAACGGCCAGTGGCAAACGCCATACATAGACGCTATTTGTGGTGGAGGTAAACTTAGTAAGAAATGTTAGTCAGTTTACCTGTATCAATGTCATTCATGAATGGCCAATTAACTGTTGAAACGGACAGTGGCAAAAGAGAATTTGTTCAGGGTAGACACAAGAGTCTAACTGACACCCATCTAACGTACAGCTGCGTGGTGTAGTGCTTAACGACACAGCCTTCTACTTGGGCGACCTGACTTCGAATCTCCAGAGGGCAACGCATTCTATTGCGGGCTGGCTGAACTAGGCTTTCCTGGTTTCTTGTTCTTATACAGCTCCGGAAAAAAATTGAGAGACCACTGCACTTTTTCTTTCCTTTCCAAAAAAGTCGGAAAGGAAGGTTTAGAGTGGAAAGGAAAGAATAAGGTGCAGTGGTCTCTTAATTTTTTCCGGAGCTGTATTGTTGATGTTTCTGTTTGTTGTTATTGCCCCAAATCAACATTTAAGATCCTAGATTATTTAATGATATTAAAAAATACAGGCAATAATTTCCATCCACATTTGCATGTTATGTCAGTTATTGTAGCAGGTAACACATTTTATTTTTTTAGCAGCAATGCTCTGTAACCTGTGTTGTATCTAATAATGCCCATTTTCCTTGTCTGTTCATTTGCAGGTGGCTAGATGACCATTGCCGGCCAACAACCCTAACAGAGCAATGGATGGTCAATCATTTTATACACTTTGCATTGCTGTTGCTTGCTAATCAGACTGATCAATTCTTATTAGCTAGTGTGTCAATTATAACTGTTACACTGGATATTATTTCATGGACTAATGAAAGACTAGCCCGTGGTTGACTGTTCATTTCGTCGACAAAAATAGTGATGAAAATATTTGTTAAATATCTATTTTTCAGTGGCAGTTGACGAGATGATAACTGACTGAATAGAAACAGAAAAAAATAAAAATACTTTTGGTTGACAAAAACGAGACTAGACAAAATTATCGTTGTGACAGTAGTCTTATTTAACTACAGTACCATAGTTGAAAACGAGGATTTTGGAAAGAGAGGTTCTCAGTGTTTTTTTTCAAGATGCGCTTTCGGGTGTCAAGAAAAGACTTCTGAAAGCGCATAATCCCAATATATACTAGAGATGGGTGATACCACTGATTTTCTTTTCAATACGATATCAAGTAATACCAAGGCTAGTATCCCGATACCAATACCGATACTTTTAAAAGTCTTATGTATGTATCTTCCGGTTGTAATGAAAGGAAAGGACAGTCAAATATGCCTCTGTTGACCTGGAAATCCAAATTTCTGTTGTGAGAACAACACTGTCTGCACGTTGTCAAGTTGCTCTATGTCTTGACAGTCTTTATAAAGGTCTGCACGTTGTAAAGTTGCCCTTACTATGTCTTGACAGTCTTTATACAGGTCTGCATGTTGTAAAGTTGCCCTTACTATGTCTTGACAGTCTTTATACAGGTCTGCATGTTGTAAAGTTGCCCTTACTATGTCTTGACAGTCTTTATACAGGTCTGCATGTTGTAAAGTTGCCCTTACTATGTCTTGACAGTCTTTATACAGGTCTGCATGTTGTAAAGTTGCCCTTACTATATCTTCACAGTCTTTATACAGGTCTGCACGTTGTAAAGTTGCCCTTACTATGTCTTCACAGTCTTTATACAGGTCTGCAATTGTACCCTCCATCAAGCGTTTTGCGGCTTGGGATTTTATAGTAGCAATCAAGGGACTTTACAAATACCTTAAAACAGGGCTGCCCAACCCTGTTCCTGGAGATCTACTGTCCTGTAGGTTTTCTCTCCTACAGGAAACGTGAAAGATGAATTCTGAAGTGTATAGGGATATATTGTCTGCTCAAATTCAGTGAAGTTGATTGGACGGCGCTTTATTTTACAGATGGACAATAAACCCAAAACATACTGTGAAAGCAACCCAGGAGTTTTTAAGGCAAACAAATGGAATATTCTGCAATAGCTGAGTCAATCACCTGATCTCAACCCAATCAAACATGCATTTCACTTACTGAAGACAAAACTTAAGGCAGAAAGACCCACGAACGAACAACAACTGAATAGAGCTGCAGTAAAGGCCTGGCAAAGGATCACAAATGAGGAAACCCAATGTTTGATGATGTCCATGTGTTCCAGACTTCAAGCAGTCATTGCCTGCAAAGTATTCTCGACAACGTATTAAAAATGAACATTTTATTTTTGATTGTGTTAATTTGTCCAATTACATTTGAGCCCCTGAAATAAGGGGACTGTGTATGAAAATGGTTGCAATTCATAAATGTTTCGTACAAATTTTTTGTTCAACCCCTTGAATTAAAGCTTAAAGTCTGCACTTCAATTGCATCTCGGTTGTTTCATTTCAAATCCATTGTGGTGGCATACAGAGCTAAAATTATGAGAATTGTGTCAGTGTCCAAATATTTCCTCACTGTAAATACAACAGCATGAAGACCTTGCTGGATGCCTTAAAGTATGATAAGTATGGCTGGGAGGTCAATAAGGGACTTCAAAATGGTGGAATTCCTGATGGGTCTCCAAGGCGGTTTTACCAAGTTTCCCTGCTATCTTTGCCTTTGGGACCTCAAGGACACCAAGGTGCACTACCACAGGCAGGACAGGCCACAGTGGACCAAGTTCTCTGTGGGTAGGAACAACGTCAAGTGGGAGTCATTACTGAACCCCCGGAAGGTGCTGATGCCACCACTGAACATCAAATGAACTGTCTGGCAGTGTATAGTGCAGTGAGAGAACAGTAAATAGTAATTCTGACATCATAGCTAGGTGGATAGTTGTGGAATAGATACTGAGAGCAACAGTGTTTTAACCAATCAGCATTCAGGATTAGACCCATATATTGATTTTTTTTTTGTCAAGCCATTAAACATTCATGTGAGGATTCAACATGTATTTCTTAAACTACTACTCCATTTTGGGGCACTTTTGAAGGTGGACAGTGGTAAGAAACTGTATTTTTCTGTATGCTAACATTGCTTGTGTCAGGTGAAATTGAAAAAAAAACAAAAAAAACACAGGCCAAATTAATTGGCACAAATGTTCAAAAACAAAATGTTTAGACTAATAATTGCATCATGCAGACATTATTAAACTGTGTAGGCTAATTAGGCATCAACTGGCCTATTACATTTTGCCTGTACCCAGGGGTTAAACTGGGATTTGGGGAGAGGGGAGCCCTATTTTCTACCGTCTAGTTCAGGGGTGTACAAAATATTTTTCACAAGGGGGCCACATTGAAAGTGCCAGAGAGCATTGCGGGCCATTACTTTTTTAACCAATATGCCTAAAAGACACAACATAGCTAACTCTGTTAACTTGCATATTATATTTATGCATATTTTTTTTCCATGCAACACCATTTTCATAATCTAACTTAATTTACTTTAACAATGTTTTTTGTATTATTCTCTGTTAACAACTGTTATTACGGGAGGCAAAGGCCAAAGAAATCCCTTTTCAAGGTTATTACTGCAACAGAAATGTTGCTACACATATTTGCCTTAAAACTTAACTTTCAACTCAACAGAGTAGGCTATATTACATAAGGTATATTGTTGACAACAGTGATTTGGGCAGCCATAAGTCTATGAAATAACTTCTGAAGATTTTCACTCAATGCTAATGTTGGTATAATTGCCGTTATCTAACTTCATACAGTATAATTTATATATATATACAGTTCTGGAAAAAATTAAGAGACCACTGCACCTTTTTCTTTCCTTTCCAAAAAAGTTGAAAAGGAAAGTTTTGAGTGAGGAACAGAAGCATTCAATTTGCAGTGGTCTCTTAATTTTAACCTTTCTGTTCCTCACTCAAAACTTTCCTTTTCGACTTTTTTGGAAAGGAAAGAAAAAGGTGCAGTGGTCTCTTAATTTTTTCCGGAGCTGTATATACAAAGAATTAAGTAGATAAGCAATCTTAGTGAACACGACAACAATCCCTAAATATATACAATGGATATAAAAGTCTACACACCCCTGGTAAAATGCCAGTTTTTTGTGATGTAAAAGAATGAGACAAAGATAAATCATGTCAGAACTTTTTCCACTCTTACCGTGACCTATAATGTGAACAATTCAATTGAAATACAAGCTGAAATCTTCAAGGGGGAAAAATGAAAAATAAAAACCTTACAATAACCTGGTTGCATAAGTGTGCACACCTTCTTATAACTGGGGATGTGGCTGTGTTCATAATTAACCAATTACATTCAAACTCATGTTGAATAGAAGTCATTACACATCTGCCATCATTCAAAGTGACTCTGATAAATCACAAATAAAGTTCAGCTGTTCTAGTAGGATTTTCCTGACATTTTCTTAGTTGCATCTCAGAGCAAAAGCCATGGTCCGCAGAGAGCTTCCAAAGCATCAGAGGGATCTCATTGTTGAAAGATATCAGTCAGGAGAAGGGTACAAAAGAATTTCCAAAGCATTAGATATACCATGGAACACAGTGAAAACAGTGATCATCAAGTGGAGAAAATATGGCATAACAGAGACATTACAAAGAACTGGCCATCCCTCCAAAATTGATGAGAAGACGAGAAGAAAACTGGTCAGGGAGGCTTCCACGGGGCCTACAGCAACATTAAAGGAACTGCAGGAATTTCTGGCAAGTACTGGCTGTGTGCTACAAGTGACAACAATCTCCTGTATTCTTCATATGAATGGGCTATGGGGTAGGGTGGCAAGACGGAAGCCTTTTCTTACAAAGAAAAACATCCAAGCCCGGCTGAAGTTTGCAAAAACAAACATCAAGTCCCCCAAACGCACATGGGAAAATGTGTTATGGTCTTATGAAACCAAGGTGTAACTTTTAGGCCATAATTCCAAAAGGTATGTTTTGGAAAAACAACACTGCACATCACCCAAAGAACACCATACACACAGTGAAGCATGGTGGTGGCAGCATCATGCTTTGGGGCTGTTTTTTTTCAGCTGGAACCGGGGCTTTACTCAGGGTGGAGGGAATTATGAACAGTTCCAAATTCCAGGCAATTTTGGCACAGAACCTTCAGGCGTCCGTTAGAAAGCTGAAGATGAAGTTCACCTTTCAGCACGACAACGACCCAAAGTACACATCCAAATCCACAAAAGCATGGCTTCACCAGAAGAAGATTAACGTTTTGGAATGGCCCAGCCAGAGCCCAGACCTGAATCCAATTGAACATCTTTGGGGTGATCTGAAGAGGGCTGTGCAAAGGAGATGTCCTCGCAATCTCACAGATTTGGAGCGCTTTTGCAAAGAAGAGTGGGCAAATATTGCCATGTCAAGACGTGCCATGCTAATAGACTCCTACCCAAAAAGACTGTGTGCTGTAATAAAATCAAAAAGTTCTTCAACAAAGTATTAGTTTAAGGGTGTGCACACTTATGCAACCAGGTTATTGTGAGTTTATTATTTTTTATTTTTCCCCCTCAAAGATTTCAGTTTGTTTTTCAATTGAATTGTTCACGTTACAGGTCACATTAAAGGTGGAAAAAGTTCTGACAAGTTCTTTGTCTCATTCTTTTACATCACAAGAACCTGGCATTTTAACAGGGGTGTGTAGACTTTTTATATCCACTGTAGCTAGAGGTTGTCATATGGAAGCACTCACCAAAATCGTTGTGTTTATACACAGCTCTGGAAAAAAAATAAGAGACCACTGCACCTTTTTCTTTCCTTTCAAAAAATGTTGAAAAGGAAGGTTTTGAGTGAGGAACAGGAGGGTTAAGATTAAGATACCACTGCAAATTGAACGCTTCTATTCCTCACTCAAAACTTTCCTTTTCAACTTTTTTGGAAAGGAAAGGAAAAAGTGCAGTGGTCGCTTAATTTTTTCCAGAGCTGTATATGATTTGCCTGTTGCTGTCTGAAGCTAGCCTACCCCTGTGAAAACCCTTACCTGTTAACATAATCAGACAATTTGATTGGTTGAAAATGCTAATGCATTCAATTTTAGGATCCTTGTTCGGCTTCTGTTTTGTGTTTAATCTATTAGTGGTGAACAAAAAGGTTATTATTTTTTAATCAAAACATATAAAATAAAAATGTATTTATTGATTTACATTTTATCAGCATGATTAAAATTCCAAATTAATTTCAATATTTGGTAACATTTTAGTTGGATGGTAAATTTAGTAGATGCTTTATCTACAGACTATCAATAAAATTTCAATTAAATATCTACTAACACTAACCGTCTAATTAACCCTTTAACACTTATTCTAAACCTAACCTTGATCTTAGCAAGCATTTTTGATACTTTGTTGGTAGTATTAATAAGAGCATCTACAGATGGCAAGATTGAATATGAAAATAAAATGTAACCCAATCTTTGTAACCAAATATGTTTTGCCTGTCATTTTTTTTGTCTACTCATGGGTTACAACAAAGTATTATTACAGCAATATAATGTTTCTCATCTCTATCATTCTACACTGCTATGTCAAAGCCAGTAGAATTGACTGGTATGGTATCCATGAGTTCACTGCCATGGGCCTTGTTACATGATAAAATGATTTAGGGTATGCGAATTAATGTTGATTTAGTATGCTGTACATCGGAATTATAGATGAATAGATCAGGGGCTATTTTTTTTTTTTGGTCAATCTGAGATCCGGGGCTATTCATAAAAGAACCGCGGCTATAGCCCCGGAAGCCCAGGCCTAACGACGCCACTGATTACAAGTATGATACCACGGAAAATACAAACAACTGGATCCACTAAGTGAAATGCTCTGTTTTACCCGGTTTTACATGACAACCAAGCTACCCTCCAAAGTCATTGGATGAATAAAGCATGCGTCTACGTACTGCGCAGTAGTGATGGCCATTCGAGTGTTTTTGGTGAACCGGCTCTTTAGGCTCCGTTAACCTGAAAGAGTCGGCTCATTTGGCTCCCAAACAAATCGTTGTTGAAAATGCTTATAAATAACCCTTAAGCAATGGAAAATGTGCACATCCCCAATATAAAGGCGAAATTGTAGGCTAGAATGATGGTAAATCGTTACAAGCATGTTCAAACAGGTTACATCTTACTTGTCCATTAGATTGCCTGCTGTTATTTATGTTACCCTACTGGAAACCTGCACGAGGAAAACAAAGACGTGCTCTCCTCACAATTGCTTCTGCAGTGCGGATATATAATCTTAAATTGAATACGTTTTCACCTTCTCTGCAAATTATCGTTGTTTGAGCTTAAACATTAAGGAAATTGAGTAGCCAATTGTACAGTTCCTTTCACCAACGCGATTCGTTTTCCAACGTTCACAAAGAGCCGTTCAAACAGAGCCGCCCGTCCGTGAAGGATCCATATTTGACAGCGCACGGGACGGAGGCGGAACGGTGGTGTTAAAACGAAAACATACTTTTTTATCGAAGAAAACTGCTGTCTTACGATTAACAATATGTACAAGTTTAGTTTTTTGTTTTTTGTGGCGACGGGAAATATTGTTCTGAACCAATGCGGTAAGTTGTGTAGACAGAAGCTTGAAGATAAAAATGAAAGTAAACCCGCACGCTACAGTTACTATGCTTAACTGGAAAATAACTCCGAAGAACAGGATCCACTTTCTAAACACTATGTAAAACATGAGCATATAAAATGGTTACTATTATATAGCTAGCGTGTTTAGGTTATAAGCATTTACATGACAGAATAGCTTCAGTAATGATTTAAGAATACGAAACGAAAACGAACATAGACAAGAAGTAGGAAATGTATTTCTTGCTTGTTTGACGAGTCTTTGTCTGGGGAGGCTAATGATTGTTTTGTCATTATTTTTTAAAGCTTTTTATGTCAGTTATGATTACCAATTATTAAATAGAGTGTGTGCCACTTCGCTGTTATAACGCAGTGAAATACGTTTATTTTCCAAACGGGAAAGTCCAACGTAATGAATGTGACATTTTAACATTAAATCAAAAAGAAATTGCCTCACAGAGAGATTCACAGGTACATAAACATTTGAATGTGTAATTCTACAGAATACGTGCAGTCACAATTTACAAAATTGTAAGTAATCTCATACTACATTAGCGGAACAACAAAACATGCGTTATGGTTGTGATGAAATGGAGCGGCGTTTTTGTGAGAACAGAAACATTGACAAAATTCTATGAATCTTACATTCTTAGGGTTAAATATTAATAGCTACTTTCAAATGAAGCCTTGGTTGACTAAAAAACAACCATTATGAAAATATTAACAAACATATTCACATTAGAGGGCAAAGTCTGTTGTTACGGATGTGACATTGTGCAAAAGTATGTGTTTCATATGAAAGATTTATTAAGCAGATTTCTTAAAAATACTTACTAGGTGACAAATAAAAGTAAAAACCAACAGGAAGAGTCCGGTGTTGGGTCACGATGAGCCCCCAGAACACCTTCAATTTGTCTTGACTTAGAGTCTTCCTAGTCCCTGGAAATCTACTGGAGGGATGGAACACCATTCTTCCAAATGATGGTCCCTCATGTGGTGTTTTGATGATGGTGGTGGAGAGCGCTGTGTAACACGTTCATCCAAAATCTCCCATAGGTGTTCAATTGGATTGAGATCTGGTGACTGCGAAGGTCATAGCATATGATTCATGTCGTTTTCATATTCATCAAACAATTCAGTGACCCCTCATGCCCTGTGGTTGGGCTTTGTCAACCTGGAAGAGATCACTACCATCAGGATAGAAATGTTTCACCATTGGATAAAGGTGATCACTCAGAATAAGTTTGTAATGATTTGCAGTGATAGTGTCTTCTAAGGGGGCAAGTGGACCGAAACCATGCCAGGAAATTGTCCCCCATTACATTACAGACACTCCAGACCTGACAATCTCTTTGAAGGAGATACATAAAGAAGTTCAGAGGTTGGGAGTGGAGTAATGGTAAACATGGCAAGAAACGCAAAATACCTCGATGACTCCGTTGTTGACTTTCACTAGTGGTTTCTTCTCCTGTTTTCTCATTGGCTCGGATGTGATTACCATCCAGTGATTGAGCAAGGCTAGTCACTAAAAGCTGCTGTGTGCCCCCACCCTCACAACTACCATCTGAAAGCATATCTATATTTTGCCATAAAGCATAATAATGATCCAGCTGCGATATAGGAAAAGGTTTTGTGGTCAAATAAGACTAAGATATAGCTTTTGGGCAAATACTCGAAGCACTGTGTGTGATGCAAACCTAACACTTCCCATGTCTCAAAACATCTATACAGGAAGTACAATGGTGGCAGCTAGATGCTGTGTGAATGCTATTCATTAGCATTGACTGGGCATATTATTAAAATTGAAGGAAGTATGAATGGGGCAAAATAAAAGGAAATATTGCTGGAGAACCTGCTTAAGTAAAAAAAAAATGTTTGGAAGGGTATTCAACTTTCAGTAGGAAAATTATCCCAAGCACAAGGCCAAATTGGAATAGCTGAAGAACAAAAAGGTGAATGTCCTTCAGTGGCACAATGAAAGTCCTGATCTCAATACCATTGGGAATCAGTGGTACGAAATATCGACCAACCAACCTGAAGCACATCTGCCAAGAAGAGTGGCCACTATGTGCAAAGCTGGCACATACTCCAATGACAACCACAGATCAATGTCGAGGGGCATACTTTTATATTGAAATATAAAACCAATGTCACCTTACAATAATTTATTTTGAGTATTAAAATTTCCAACCAAACAAGGTTTCAATGGACCTTTTTTACAATAATATATAATAATTGGTATTTGGTATAAATACTACTGCAAGGCAAAAGTAAATCAATATATACAGGGGATGGACAAAATAGCAGAAACAGCACATGGAAAAGGGCTGTTACTTTGAATGCAGCTGCAGAGGTCACATTAGATTGATTGCCAATTAGCAGAACACATGTCAGCGATGAAAGAGATCTAACAATTAGGTCTTTGATTTATGTCATTTTTCCACTACAGAGAGATATTCATTGAACTACATCTACACTGCCCTGTCAAAGCCAGTTGAATTGCCTGGTATCCATGAGTTCACTGCCATGGGCCTAATGAATGACAAACAGATTGACTACTATGACAGTGATGTCAAGCAGAAGCTTCCCAGACAGGACTGGATGAAGGAGAAGCTGCCACCAGACTACTGGGAAAAAGGCACTCAGTCCCGTAAGAGCAAGGAGCAGTGGTTCAAAGTCAACGTCAACATCCTGATGGATCGTATGAAGCACAACAACACTGGTGAGATGATCTATTACTCTACATAACCAAAGATAATAATTGCTGATTCCCTCTTATTCTGGTTTTCCTCTTAACGGCATACAGTGTTTTGCTAAAATTCCAAAAGAACTGATTAATTTCAAAGTAAATTTACCAGCAAATGACTTCTAGCACAGCATCTCTTCTATTGGTTTTCCCCTCAGATGTCCATATTCTTCAATGGAAGCATGGCTGTGAGGTTGACAAACAGAGTGACGGTACATTGAGATTCATGAGGGGCACTGACCTGTACAGCTATGATGGTGATGACTTCCTGGCTTTTGATGATGCTAATATGAAGTGGGTGGCCCCAGTTGTTCAAGCTCTGCCAACCAAGAGGAAGTGGGACGATGTGCAGATCCTGAACCAGTATACCAAGGGTTACCTGGAGAAGGAGTGTGTGGACTGGCTGTCCAAGTTCATGTCATATGGAGACAAAGCACTAATGAAGGCCTGTGAGTATGAACGTTCATTTAAACTGTAACATCTTGTGAAGCCAATTAAATGATTTACTGAAAATAACCGTTAATATCTGAGATCAAGAAATTAATTATTAATGTACTGTTTTTTTCCTCTTTAGCCCCTCCAAAGGTCTATGCATTTGCTAGAAAGTCCAAAACTAACGGACATCTCCGACTGACCTGCATGGCAACAGGTTTCTATCCCAAAGATGTGCAAATGCAGATTATGAAGAATGGCGTCCCATTGACCAAAGAAGATGGAGTCCATTCTGAAGGAGTTCTACCCAATAATGATGACACCTACCAGATCAGGATGACTGTGCAGATCCATGAGGGAGACACAAATGATTATGAATGCCATGTTGACCACAGAACACTGAATAAGACAATTGGGGAAAAATGGAGTAAAGTATTGCTCATTTCATCTACCCTATTTGAAGAAAAAAAAATGTGATTATCGATGATGGTGAAATCATTTTCTGAATCTGTAAATGTGTTTTTTCATGGTCAATGTTTAGTTACATAGAGTATGTAACAACTAGTATCCTTAGTACTACAGGTCTTATGAATAGTGTTAATGGTAAGTAAACATTACATAACCTTAAATTATGGTTCAAACTCTTTTTTTGATATTGTGGACGCTCAGTCCCTGCATCCATACTTCTGTTTAGAGGGTCATGATATCTAGAGGTTCATGACATCTAGAGGGTCATTGTGTCAATTAAGGATTCTAGCTTAATGCTTAATATTGTCTCTTATCTTCCATACAGATGGAAAATGCTGTGATTGTGGACCAAACACAGGTGTTATCATTGGTTCTATTGTTGGCGTGGTGGTGGTCGTCGTATCTCTCCTCATATTCATTGTGGTTCTGTGGAAGGGGAACAGAGGTACCTTTCTCATGTTATGATTTAATTTCATACAGTATGTTAATGTTATGTGATACATGTGGTGAAGGAAACTGAAGTGATTGTTATATTCTGTAGAGCAAAACCATATCTTAAAATAATTTTTGTGCATGATGTTAAACAAAGCGAAGTATTGTATATTAATTTTTCCTATCGATGACCTGCATTTTCACTGATGTATTTGGATTAATCTTGATCCAATGTTTTAGGTATCGGAAGACTACCTTGGGCCCCGGTCCCTCAAAATGGTATTGTTGATGCAATATCATGCATTTTATCCACTACACATCTCACAGTGGTCTGGTGGGGATCTCAGGAAAGGGAATTGCTTTGATTTAAAAATATCTGTTCTAGATTACATTCATGACAGCCCCTCCTACACTTTTTTTCTATAGACCAATCATGTTCTCATACTGACCAATAGTTTAGGAACATATTATCTATGTGTTGTTTTGGATGCTAATAATCAGTATATAATTTTCACTACAACAATTAACAAGATTTCACCATGTGCTCACAAAGTCATTCTGTCGACTTGACTTTTACTTTCAGGCAGTGCAAATGGAAGACCCAACACCCAAGGTAAGCTGTTCTTAAACTTGAACAGGTTTTATATTCCCCCATTCTAGCGTGCAGAACAGGTTCTCTTTTAAGCCAGGTGTGAGTTTTGTGTGCATACATTGATTGTTTCTGTGTACCAGTTATTTAAAATAAATTCTCTCTGCCACTGTTTCAGGTCAAAACTTCTATAATGGGTGATGGAAAGAACCAGAAAATTCTGCCTAATGGAAGTAAGTCTTGATGGATCTCAACCTCTCTCTTATCTCTGCTTCAACTGGTTGATTTTGATCAGTTGAACAATCTCTATGAAATCCAACCCTGAGTGTATTAGGGAACTTCTAGCTTTTTTGTTGTTTCTGTTTGTTGTTATTGACACCAAATAAGAACATTTAAGATCCTAGATTGTTTAATTATATTAAAAAATACATGGAAAAATTTCCCTCCACAGTTGTGTTATGTCACTTATTGTAGTCGGTAACAAATATATATTTTTTAGCAGCAATGCTCTGTAACCTGTGTTGTATCTAATAATTCACATTTTCCTTGTCTGTTCATTTGCAGGTGGCTAGATGACCACTGCCGGCCAACAACCCTATTAGAACAATGGATGGTCAATCATTTTATACACTTTGCATTGCTGTTGCTTGCTAATCAGACTGATCAATTCGTATTCGATAGTGTTTCAACAACTTTGCTGCAGTGTGTGAAGTGTTTAATTTCATGATTTCTCATAAGTGGGTTTTCATGTGCTATTAGGCTTGTTTTTTAACTGTTACATTGGATATTATTTCATGGCGTGATGAAAGACTAGCCCATGTGTACAGAAGGGGCTAAATAATTTTAATAACACATTTTGCTATTGGATTGAGATACAATTGTTGCCGTTTTAAAACAAATTTCGTACAATCCATCTCATTGGTTAGAGAGAACATTCAACAGTTTCAAAAGGTAGTATCAGTCAGTTCAACTCATTTTGCCATAGGTTGGTGAGAATGTAATTGCAATTTCAAAGGTTTTATCTTTCAGTTCTACACATTTTGTCATGAGGTAGAGAGAAATTTTTCCATGACTGACATAAGCTCTATATTTCCACCGCCACATTTTGTATACATTATGTATTCCCCATACAAAATACATTTCAAGATGCATATTTTTCAGATAGATTTTTTTCTTTTAACGACGCGACATTAGGAAGGAGAGGCTAGGGAGAAAGGAAAGCAGAGGCAGACTGAGGAAGGACACAGTTACCGGGGGGCGTGGTGTAACAGTCTAGGCTCCTGACTCCACCCCATACACGCCCCCCGGTAACTGTGTCGAGCCTAGACTGTTACACCAGACTTCCGATGCTTTTTTAAATGCATTTTAGGATCCATGTTAGACATTGGCTACATGTATGTCTATGAATTTCGAAAGGTATTATGAAAAAGTGTCTGTCAGTTAAAACACTGAGAAGACACAGAGTTACAATACATTGTCCAATAGCTACACCGATCAGCCATAACATTATGATCACCTGCTTAATATTGTGTTGGTCCCCCTTTTACAGCCAAAACAGCCCTGACTCGTCGAGGCATGTGCTCCACTAGACCTCTGAATGTGTGCTGTGGTATTTTACACCAATATGTAATCAGCAGATCCTTTAAGTCCTGTAAGTTGCGAGGTGGGGCTTCCATGGATCGGACTTGTTTGTCCAGCCCATCCACAGATGCTCAATTGGATTGAGATCTGGGGAATTTGGAGGGCAACTTGGAGGCCAACTCGTTGTTGTGTTCCTCAAACCATTCCTGAACCATTTTTGCCTGGTGCATCAGGGAATACCGTTGCCATGAAAGGGTGCACATGGTCTGCAACAATGCCTTGGTAGGTGGTATGTGTCAAAGTAACATCCATATGAATGGCAGAACCCAAGGTTTCCCAGTTGAGTGTTGCCCAAAGCATCACACTGTCTCCACCGGCTTGCCTTCATCCCATAGTGCATCCTGGTGCCATGTGTTCTACAGATAAGCGACGCACACGCACCCGGCCATCCATGTGATGGAAAAGCAAACGTAATTCATCAGACCAGGCCACCTTCTTCCATTGCTCCGTGGTCCAGTTCTGATGCTCACGCACCCATTGTCGGTGCTTTTCGCAGTGGAGGGTCAGCATGGACACCCTGACTGGTCTGCAGCTACACAGCCCCATACGCAACAAACTGCGATTCACTGTAGCTCGTCTGTTGGATCAGACCACACGGGCCAGCCTTCACTCCCCGCGTGCATCAATGAGCCATGACCCTGCCGCTGGTTCACCGATTTTCCTTCCTTGGACCGCTTTTGGTAGATACTGACCACTGTGACAGGGAACACCCCACAAGGGCTGCAGTTTTGGAGATGCTCTGACCCAGTCGTCTATCCATCACAATTTGGCCCTTGATAAAGCTGATCAGATCCTTATGCTTGCCCATTTTTCCTGCTTCTAATACATCAACTTTGAGGACAGAATGTTCACTTGCTGACTAATATATGAACACCATCTGACTGGTGCCATGATAACATTATCAGTGTTATTCACTTAACCTGTCAGTGGTCATAATGTTATTGCTGATCGGTGTACGTTTTCTTAGCTTAATGCGTCTCAATTACTGCTATACTTTTGTAAAAAGTTGTCAAGAAAGTCTTTAGTTAATACAGTAGGTCAATATTTCAGTATTTCTGTAGCTAAATGGATGCAGAATACGTCCTTGATGTGTTTTGGGGGGATGGGTGTATGTTTCATACATGTTTTCATTGTATTTTAAATCATTTCAAATTGTGGTAAATATTGTTTTTACATTTTTTGCTGTTATTAATATAACTGTTTGTTATTTCACCCTAAGCCTTTAAGACAATGTTTGATGGGTTTCTAAACTAAGAATAAGCAACACAGTTGAATAAAAGTGTAGTCCCTATTAAAAGCACATTGCCTTATTGTCATAAAAACTATCCACAGATACCACCCCTATTCTGTTTCGGGGTTTAAGCCAAGTGTCTGAGACAGTGATGAAAAGACTGCAACTGGCCTTTAATATGACATTATTAACATTGTTTTGTAGATGATTCAAACAACCAAACAATTCAAATAACAGTCTGGCTGCAACATTTTATTCTCTAATCAAAGATTTGCATTACATCGGTATTACAGGTCAACATATGTATTACAGGTTAACTATCCTGTGCTCCTACAAATACTTCTAGCTGTTATGTCTGGATCTGCCTGGGAGTATAATAGAGTTAAACTGATAGAACTTATACAGATTAAATATGGCAGGTGCTATTTGCACCCAGGTGTCCGTAGCCAACAATGCTATTTGCACCCAGGTGTCCGTAGCCAACAATGCTATTTGCACCCAGGTGTCCGTAGCCAACAAAGCTATTTGCACCCAGGTGTCCGTAGCCAACAATATTTGCACCCGGGGTGGAAATAGCCCATGTATCTATTTACACCCAGGTGTATATAATGGCACACAATTTGTACCCATGTGTCCATAGCCAACAACCCGAGTGAAAATACTCAAACTGATCACACACCAATACTATTTGCATTGATCTACATTTACTTTGACTATTACAAGTTAAACATCCTATGATTTAGTGAGGTAATGACTCTATTCATCTGTAAGTTTCAGGTTTATTATTACAGCCTGCGTATGCATGTCACTAATACAAAAAACACCCAGAATACCTAGCATTAGTTCTACCTGTTGTGAGCAAGTCATTTATTGCATGATGCACAGGAGCACTATATTCACTTTGGTCTTGGTCGGCTGGCACAAAACATCCATATCTGTGCTGAGCCTTGGAATTATTAATCATTTATGTCACAAGAACCAATGTATAAAGTCACATTCAGGTTTTCAAATGCACCTTTGAAACTTCGATAATATGTATGTAAATTCCCCCATTCCCCAATGTCCCCATCTAACGTTAGCTAGCTCACATCATGATATTGGACAAATATGTTACTACAATCTAAAAATCGAACCATTAGCCCTATTTTTGGTGGTTAAAAACTTAATACAACTATATGGCAACACAGCAGAGTACTAGTTAGCAAAATGACTATGTCTTCATCATTGCTGGCTAACGTTTGCTAATTTACTTGGCTAACGTCTAACATTTGCTAAATTAGCTGGGCATAGCTAACCATAGAAGTTTGGACATTGGATCATTTGAGTTGAATTATACAAAGAGCGAGAATACACGGCGTTGTTGAAAAGGTTCTATTTTGTGTTTAATATAGCCTACCTTTTTTAATTGAGTCCTCCGGTGGCACCTGCAACCGTTGAGGCACGTAGCTATCAACTTGTGTATCTTTTTGAACTTTGTCACTGAGCAAGTGCAAGTACAGTACAACGAAATGCAGTGAAAGCCATGCCCCCCAGCGAGGATCGAACTCACGACCTGTACCGTTAAAAGACTGCCTGGGCCTACCTACAGCGCTAAGGAGTCCGCTTCCACGGCCAAGTGACCAGTATCCTTTGGAGTCTGCTGCCGATGATGCATGTAGCTATCTGTCACATATTGCGTCATTTACTTGGGTGGGTATAAATAGGTGCCGTCTGGCTATTGCCACCCGGGTGCAAACAGACACTCCGATTAAATATTTCCATTAGTTCTCATATCCCTGAGCTGGGTTCCAGAATTATTACAACTCCTAGTAAGTTCCTTGTTTTTTCACAAATCCTGGTTGGACTATTTCACATTTCCTAGTTTTTCCCCACTCCTGATTCACTCCCCCCTTGACCTTACATCTACCATCACAAATGATCAGTGCATTCTGGATTCATCTTATCATAGAACATATCTTTTCAACATTTCAGGTCTGTTGTGCATTGTATGGATGGTAAGTGTCACAATCACCTCCCCTTGACTAATGCCTACTGTTCTCATTTCAACCCCAAACCTGTAACAAAATACACTTCATATTGTAGATTCTTCAATGTAGCCACCCTACTACTACAATAGATACATAATGATTCTGTCTTCTGTATACCCTACCTACCCTGTCACCCTCTGCATTCCCACCCTAACACATTAAGAAGGAAAAACATTCCACAAATTAACTTTTAAACAGGCACACCAGTTCATTGAAAAGCATACCAGGTGACTACCTCATAAAGCTGCTTGAGAGAATTCCAAGCGTGCAAAACTGTCATCAAGGCAAAGGATGGCTACTTTGAAGAATCTAATCTGTACATGCATTTTGATTTGTTTAACACTTTTTCAGGTTACTACATGATTCCATATAGTGTAATGATAATGTCAATTCAGACAATTCCTTTGTAACAACTTTTGGCAATGAAATAGTCTTGAAATTATAACTAATGAATCTGGAAAAATACTACAAATGCGGACTTCTGTTTGTGAGGGAGAGAGGATGCTTTTAGTACATTTAGAAGTGTGTATTATATTGGGCTGTGTTTATGTGTGGCCCCTTTAACAGCCTATCTAACAGATCACACAGCAGAATATCTGTTGGGGAAGAGGGCTTCCAAGATGACAACCAGCCCTTGCTCTTCAAAACCCTGACCAGTGTGTGTCACATCAGCTTGCGACAGGGTCTCACTTGACCCTTTCCAACACTGTGTGTGTATATATATCACGGTGGTTACATTTTTACATCACCATCCCTTACTTTTAGAACAAACTAAGTGGGTTTAGAATTAACACTAGAAGCGTCGAGCCATTGACACCTACTAGAAGCGCCGTCTGTGGTCATTTTGACCCATGAGTGTTTTGAATGGGAGGGATATACGCATCTAGCGCGTATATCCAATGCCAGTTACACTTAGCGCCCGAAGAACGACATTTGACCAAGAGGGACTTAAAAAAACGA
This sequence comes from Esox masquinongy, assembly GCA_016801175.1. Classification (NCBI taxonomy): domain Eukaryota; kingdom Metazoa; phylum Chordata; class Actinopteri; order Esociformes; family Esocidae; genus Esox; species Esox masquinongy. The sequence goes on along the minus strand of JACXGI010008418.1, from coordinate 8,711 downwards.
TGTAGGTGTGTGTCGTGGAAATCACTAATGGGAAAGGCACAGAGACTGTAGATTCTTTTCATAAGTTAAGCTTTAATCATGATTTGCAAACCTGGAGCAGCTAACAACAACACTCTCTGCAGAGTCAGGTCGAGAGCTCTCTGTTGAAGGTTGAGCTCAGGCCTATATACATTCAGTACAGCCCACTGTGTCCCCCTCCTATGCATGGTTAGTCTACATGTCTCACCAGCTTCTCAGTGAACTTCGGCTTAGAAAGACAACAAGATATTTACAGCCCTTGAGAAGTTTAGCCAAAACTATAGCTATCTGTTGTAGGCACATCCTGTACAAGTGAGGAGAGCCGAAACACACAATGGCCTTACTAAATTACTGGATTATACTTAGAATAAGCAATATGATTTCATTGTACTATGGAATAAGAACATTTCTATCACATTCCCTCCTTTTGAGACTAACTCTCAACAAAAATAAATTTGAAACAGAACAACCAATGAAAAAACAAAACAGTAGAAAGTACATCATACATTCCAGCAAGAGCAACAGATTATCCCCCCCCCAAAAAAATCAATCTCCTACCATTAATCATCATTAAACTAGTATTAAATAGATGCAAAACAGTCAACAATCTTTTAATAATGCATAAACATTTCTTCCCGTATCGTAAGGAATGGGAGGTGACAAATACTTTGTTATTTATGTTACAGTCACAAAAAGCAATGATTACACAAACAGTAATGTCTACTTGGTGTCGTTACAGTTTTCATCCATGTCCCTCACATTGATCCCCTGTACAACCGTATAACATTCATGTGCCTGTTGTCCAGGTCAGTGTCAGTGTAAATGAGGTTAAGTGGGAGATTGTGTGGTTCATCAGCAACCACCAGCCATTCTCATGGTGGTGCCTCCCGTGGGCCGTTGCCCAATCATGCAGTTTGGCGGTCCTCCTGTAACGGCTGGGGCGGCTGTTATTTGCTAGACTCCAGTCTTGAGGCTCACGCTGAGGCAGCTATTTTTTAGAATCTTTATATTTCATATAATACAGCCTTAAAAATGTATTTTATAGTCATTTTGCTGTTGTTTGGGACACTTTCAACGGTGGACAGTGGTAAGAAATATCTTTTGGAAAATGTTGTAAGTGAAAGTAAAAGCTTTTGGCTCATAAAGCCAACATTGTTCTTATTGTATTTTTAGTTTTACAAATGAACATTGAGCTTGATATAATCACATATTGATGACCACAGCCACTTTCTGTTGTCTGGAAGTGTTCCTTAAATGAGGCTGGTGATAACACTATTAATCTATTGTATTTCAGATCTCACTCATTTTAAATCTTCTGCATGGTTTTTACATTTTTATTTGGGAGTTGTAAATAATCAATTTGTTCCTAATTTGTACCTTGATCTTAGCAAGCATTTGTTAGGACTATGAAAATGAAATGTAACCAAATATTGTTTTCTGTGAAATCTTTTTTTTCTCTACTCAGGGGTCACAACAAAATACAATAACAGCAATATAATGTTTTCATCTCTAACTTGTAGACAGATATTCACTGAACTACATCTACACTGCCCTGTCAAAGCCAGTTGAATTGCCTGGTATCCATGAGTTCACTGCCATGGGCCTGATGAATGACAAACAGATTGACTACTATGACAGTGATGTCAAGCAGAAGATTCCCAGACAGGACTGGATGAAGGAGAAGCTGCCACCAGACTACTGGGAAAAAGGCACTCAGTCCCGTAAGAGCAA
>JACXGI010008417.1:0-33631 GCA_016801175.1 Esox masquinongy | reverse complement strand
CCCCCCCCCCCACCCCCAGTACATTACTAATTCACTTGCTCTCTCATTGTGCTTCTCACATGAACAAAGGAGTTGAAGAATTACACATCACGAGAAGCACATAACCATCTTTTTAAAGCATTCTTTGATGCGGGGCTGGGTTACAGTAAGAAGGATAACATGAATGTTTTGTTAAAATGGCATCCCAGACTCCATTACTTTACTGAGAAATGTAACCCCACCCCCTCCACACACACACATTCTTCCCATCTATTTAGCTAGCTACTTCACCCCTGTCCTGAGAAAGAGATGGGAACAGTAGAAGGAGTATAAAGAAGGCATCTGTTCTTAGCCAGGTCGGTCATGCCACGTTTGGGATGGTTGAAATTTGAGATCCTAAGATAAACAGCGGCAGCCTTCCAGACACAGGCCTTCTATTCATGTTTGAATACTGCAATGGATCCCCTAAAGAAAAAATAAAGAAATAATAACGCATTAAGATCACATTAATTGTTTTGTTTGTAAACTAATTAATAACATGTTACTGGTGGCTAAGCAACACAATACATAGTTTCACCTGGTTTGGTTTGAAGCATGGGTAGTGCATGCAGGCAGGTGAAAAACATTGCATTATGTTTTGTTACTTACATTAGCAAGAAAAAACAATACAGATTATATTACTTGATCTAAGCTTTCAGAGGGCAATGTCATTTCTGAAATGCGATTCAAAAGCAGTCTGTGTATTACTAAATTTGTAGTTAAATGCAATTATGTAATAACATATAAAACTAATCTGACCTGTGTTAAAAACTCTGTTCCCCAATCTCTATACTTATTATCTGTTGTATTAGGTTATAATTTCATTTTTTTATATATATATATATATATAATGTCATGGTATAATGTCATGGTATGTTATAAAATGAACAGTTGTATTTGTCGTTATAACACTGGAATTTTACAGAAGGAAGTGACATTATCATCAAATTGTGTTTTCACCTACTCCTGACATGTCACCATTGTATTATGACCCGAGTGGCATCCCGAATAATTTGGGAACAATTTTCATCCAGTTGTCTTCAAGCTAGTTTGGCAGCATAATACGGCAAGCATTTTAAGACATACACATACTGACCTTTCTCTATCTTTCAAATAGCAATCTTTATTTCTGATCACTGATTTCTATTCTCAAGGACAGCTTGTCTTCCATAGCTGAGGCATTGAACAGCTGCATCTTTGTGTTTAGAGTGGCTACAGGTAATCAACAATGCATCCATTTACCCAGAGACACTCTGCAAAGGGAATAGCTTTCAGCAGTGCTGGATGATTGAATGCATTAGTCTTTGAATGGCAAACTGATTAAGGAGGTTGACAAATGTTTATGGTCATCGCATGATTTTCTCAGAAATATGGTATTTTACATTTAGGATCTATCATTACTTTATCTATCCATACTCATTCAATGGGTTTACACTGACCACATGAAATGCATACATTGAATGCATTGTTCAGATAAAAAATTAAAAGTCACACTGTGTCTTTCGGTAAATGTTGTTGAGTCTGAGCTGCCAATACAACAAATCTGTTTCAGTAAGACTAAGCTCCAGGTGGGTGCTGGTGAGTGTCTCTGCGGTATCTTTGCAGAGTTAAAACTGTTCTGAGCTTTATGATAAGAGACAGGATCAGGACCTCAGTGATGTCCGTTCAGGACATGTAGATTCTGCTAGGGGCCAGTCAACATGCGAGATTGCAAGATAGCATGGAGTTAAACAGATCACGTTTCCATTTTCTAGCAAACACACACAAACTCACACCACACACACACACACACACACACACACACACACAAACACACCTGTTTCTGCACCAACTGTAATCATAAGCCAGAGGCAAACCAAACCAGGCTAAACCTAACAGGCAAATCTAAGCTTCATTCAGAGCCACTACTGTTTATTATTCTCCCTGCTCCACATAACCACCATCGCCTGAAATGACTAATGTACCAACAATGACATTAAATGTTCTCTTTCTTGACTTTGCTTTATAGCACTGAATCTAATGAGCTTTATCTTCTTTCTAGCAATGTTTGCTTGTGCGTCTCTTAAGATTCAGGACCTAGGGTTCAAAACAAAGTGCATGCTTTATAGGCTTTAGAATCAAGAAAATCGTCCACCAGAAAACACCTGAAAGCAGTCTTTGTTTTCAGCCTATATACCAGTCACATACATTTTACAGCTTTATAAACAATAAACAATTTGGCTTGAGCACAGTGCTGTATTGTTAGTGCCAGCACTCAAGATTGTGGCAACAAAAAGCTGGCCAGTAATCCAAACATGTAAGAGATTTATCAGGCTGTCAACAGAAGCTAAAGCACTACCTGTCTGCATCTCACATTTTAATTATCAGCTCCCAGTGTTTTTTAAAAGGGCTCAACAGAAGGAGCAGAATGTGAAAACATGATTTTAACTGAAATTAGACAACTCGTTACCCAAATTAAACAGAACTGAAGGAAACACTTAACAGCTTTCATCAAAATGCACAGTTTATGATCATCTCTCCCTTTGTGATATACTGTATATCAGTCCGGAAAAGAAATCCAAACAAAATGTTAGCTAATGTACAGTACAGGGCAGAGATAGGTAAAGCGGTTGTGAATCATCAATGCTATTTTGTCTCCAGGCTATGGCACACCTTTATGTATTGACCTTCCCCTGTTCCGTTCTGCTTCGCCAGTAACTGTCAGTGTAACAACACAAACACATAGATTCTCGGCTTTCATTACATTCTGGAAACCTCATGACAATAGACACTATTACAAAAATAAAGTCTATGTTTTTATGTGTTTTGCAGAGGTACGTTTTGCTATATCCAGATGTGGTTTTTCATTATTATGTTAGATGAAATACTTTTTTATGTGATGGTTACATTCAAGCTTGGACTTTATATTAGGGGCAGATGGACATGATAACCATGAGGTTTTCTGGAATCTTGTAGTGTATGCCGATGACATATAAAATAACATCCCAACCATTTCAGCTGGAAACGTGTAAGTTATATATTTTGGAAGTAAAGAGTCTGAATAATAATTTTACACTGTGATAATTTTTTTCAGATGTTGTCTCACAAATCCAACTGTCGGTAGTCGCAACTGAACATTAGACTCAATTGACTCTCAGGAACATGTTAATGTCATTCATTTTGCTCTGCACAAGTTTCAGAATACTTGTGAAGATAAGCTAAGTACCAATCAAATAAATGCAATTGAAAAAAAAAACTAAAAGAAAAAAGTAAATTTTTTTCATGACCTATGTATCAAGACATAGTTCATAAATAAGCAATGGGGGTGTTGTTCACTCAGGGCTGGAAATTAAGCTCGCCCGCTCGCCGCAGGCTAGTAGTTTAGATTTCGGGCAAGTCTAATTTTAGAACCACTAGTCCCTCAGGCGAGTGAACTCTTGCTGATTTATTCAAGGGAGTTTTAAATGTGGTGACTAAGATAATGAGGCACCAGCCCTCGTATTATGAGGCTCATAATCAGTCCGCCAGACTCGCCTTGAAATAAAGAGTCGGAACCTTCGCTAAGCCTTGCCCCTTGGTAACTGTAGCTACAACAATATAGTATTCTAATATATTTGTCTCTGTACAAGCCACGAAACACATTTTTTTTAGAATTATTTTAGCGCCAAAACAAAAGATGCGTTCAGCAGACTGAACGTTTGCAACCTGTTAAAGTGTTTTATACATATTTGTCGTGATCACTATTAAATACCACCAGTAGTAATATCATGTTCATTACCTACCCGATGCTGTTTATGTTCATTGAATGTTAAGTACACGTTACATTATCTTGAATGCAGCCTACGTTTGAGCAAATATTTTGTATTCACTGTTTAAATAATATACATTTTTTTGGCTAATTACGCTTGGTTGGATATTTTTTGGGTGACTTGCAGTTACAAAACTGTTCTGTCATTATTATATAATATTATGAACAGACTAATTTAACATGAATACTGGAAAAATATATAGAAAACATCCATTTATAAACCACGAGCCCTGTTTGTTACTCTTTAAATAGAGTTACAAACAGGGCTAGTTACATTTTACCTGGGCTAGTGGAAATTTTGGCCTACTAGCCCGGCTGACTAGTGCCAAAAATCCTTAAGATCCACCCCTGTATACACTACCGATCAAATGTTTTAGAACACCCCAGTTTTTACAGTTTTGTATTGAAATTTAAGTGTTTAAAGTCCAGTGAATAACCTGAAATGATACAAAGGCAAGCGGTAATACTGCCAGACATTGAAAAAAAAAATATAGGTTACTACAAAAACTGTAAAATAATGTACATTTCAGAGTTATATAAAAGGTCTCTTTCAGGAACAGTTAATGGGTTATCAATTCACATGCAATGGAAGTAAATTAAGCCTTGAATGTTGATGCTAACTATTCCTACTGGTGTCCTACCTTTTGTTCATTACTTACGAACCCACTGTCTGTATAATAGGAGTGTTGGAACTTACTGTGTTATTACACTCACTTAAGCATTATTTGAACAGTATCGCACTGAAGGAAGTAGTGTATTGCTATCATAATGGCGAGAAAAAGGCAATTGACAAAGGAAGACAGACAGACAACGATAACCCTTAAAAGTGAAGGTATTTTTTTTGAGAAATGGCTAAGGAAGCCAAGTTGTCAGTGTGTAGTCTTCCACCATCAGAAGGCACTTGGAAACAGGAGGAAACTCTGATAGGTAGAGATCTGGTAGACCCAAAGCCACAACAAAATCAGAAGGCAAGTATCTGAGATTCAACAGCTTGCGTGAAAGGCAACTCACAGGACAACAGCTTCAAGCACAGCTCAACACTGGTCGATGTAAGCAAGTCTCAGTTTTTTTCAACTGTGAAGAGAAGACTTAGAGCTGCAGGTTTGACAGGTCGAGTGACAGTAAGAAAGCCATTGCTAAGATGGCACAATAAGAGAAAGAGGCTTGCCTGGTCCATGAAACAATGTCAGTAGATTACTGAAGAGGAAGAGGTTTTTGTATGTCGTTGTGTAGGTAAAAGGGTGGGTGGCTCCTCAGTGTGTAACACCAACTATCGAACATGGAGGAGGAAGCGTGGTAACACTTTCCGATAATGGTACATGAACTTCCATAAATGAATGCAGTAGTTAACGTGAACGAATAATGAACAAAGACATAAACAAACGTTTTTAATGATAACCCCTACTTTATTAATGATTTAATGATTTACAAATGCATTAACTACACAGAGTGTAGCCTCATTTGTTCATGTTGAAACAGAACATGAACTCTTGTCGTTTGTTAGTGATTATTATTGTATGATAATTCATCACTTTACTTAAGGGGACACAAAAGAATTAACTAATGGTGAAGTATCAGTTATTAAGGGTTTATGGCTACCCGTGTGTCATTAGTTAGTGATTGTTAAGGCAGGATAATTCATCACTTTACTTAAATTGACACAAAATAATTACCTAATAGTGAGGTATCCTTTATTAATGCTTTATTCCGGCTCAATGGTTACTCAGTGGGCCAAAAGAGTATGAACTAATGATTTGGTGTTAGAATACTAGTGATAGCACATAATCCTCCCTTCAAGAATGACAGGATTAACTAAATGTGTAGGCTATAAAGACAATTTGTAAAACAACCACTCTGGAAACATGGACATCATGAAGGAAGAGATGAGTAATGTCTTTTCAGTAGAAGTGTAAACAGGCAAGTCTTATGCAAAAAATAAACAGTCACATTAATCAGTCAATCTCTTTTTACATCAGACATTTCACAAAGTTCTTATGCAGCAGTAATGTTGTACTTATGTATAAAACACCTTCATGTTAAGCTAGTGTAGTAAAATCTTGTAAAAGGATTGGACAATTGCAAATCACCTTCATGTTAACACGAATATAACATGGCTGAGTAAGCTAGTAAAGTGCTAACCGAAACTAACAACAAACACTTGACTAGAGCTAGCATACAGCTAACTCGGGCCAACTAACAGGAACTAGCTAATCGCTAACCCTTACATTGCAACAACTGCAAAGTTCCTAAACAATACAGTTACAAAATTCAATTATATTAATCCTAGGGATATTGTTAGGAGTGCTGTTTTAGAAAAAATAAAAATGTTCATACAGTTACAAATTTGTTTTTTTCTTCAAAGGAAGGCACCACCATCATGGCATTTTACATTCAACATGGGTTTTCTGTCTAGTTCATAGTTATAAAACTACTCTGCTTTTCCCATCCTCTACATATACACTTTAACAGGCAAGTATCGACATTTCCAGTGTATTTTTGTATATTACCAACCTGGAAAACAGGATAAATGTTGAGAAAGAAAACATGGCTTTTCCTTCAAGAGCTACGAGAACGCGCAGGTGTTTGTTTGGATCATTCAGTCTCATCGCAACGCAACCACGTCTCTCTGCTCCCTACTGGCCAACCATAGTAAGTGCCCTTTGATATATGTAACGTATTCCCATTTCAAACAACACATAACCCTAAATGCGACCATACATTTTGTGCGCGTCACACCTATTTGAAGACGCAAGTAGCCAGCTTACCTTAGTAATAATGTTTGCCGCACTGTAATCATATTAACAAATTGGATTATCTTTTGAATAATGTATATTACTTAAAATAATGTATATTGTTCATGCACACAACTAGCTACGTGAATGCATGTCCTGCATCAACATTAAACAATTACAGTACAAACTGTGTGTTGCTGCAAAAAACGACATGTCCTGGGTCAACATGAACAAATGACACTACACACTGTTAGTTAATGCATTTGTAAATCATAAAATATTAAGGATTATCATTATTAACTGTTTGTACATGTCATTGTTCATCCTTCGTTGATGTTAACTACTGTATTTGTTAATGGTAGTTCATGTACCCTTATCGGAAAGTGTTACAGGAAGCGTGATGGTCAGGGGCTGAATCCAGAGTTTGCGACTTGCACAGAATCAGTGCACAGAATCAGCCTCAATATGTAGCGCATGATGCATGGCAATGAGAAAGCAGTGCTGATGTCCAAACCTGTACACAGGTGAGTGGCATCCTGAACCAAAACGGCTACCACAGCATTTCGCAGTGCCATGCAATACCCTCTGGTGTACACCTGGTTGATCAGGGGTTCATCCTAGAGCAAGATATTTACCTAAAGCATAGCTCCAGGCTATGTCAGAACTATCTTAGAAGAAAATAACGAAACGGTAGACTTCAAATAATGGAATGGCCAAGACAATCTCCAGACTTAAGTCCCATCGAGCTGGTTTGGGATGAACTGGGCAGAAGGGTGAAAGCAAAGCAACCTACAATAGCAACACATTTGTGGGAACTTCTGCAACAGTGTTGGGAAAAACTTTCCAAACAATATCTGATTTCCATTGTAGAAATAATGCCACGAGTGTGTTCAGCTGTTATGTCTGCAAAAGGTGGCCACTTTGATGAGTCAACAAGGTAAATTAAATTTTGTTAAACAAAATGATTCCATGATTTCTTTTGTCTCCATTTTTTAATTTTTTCTATGCTTTAATTTAGAGTACATTAAGGCATTAAATTGTGTGAATTTTTATAAAAACTGGAAAAATTGACCAGTAGTGTACTATTTTAGACCGGCAGTGTACATGTCCAATTTTGGCACAGCGCATCATAGAGTGCCTGGACAAGTGCTTAACCATAGTATATTGGCAATTTATCACAAACCTGAGATGCCATATTACTTTTATAAACTGCTTACCAATGCAACTACAGCTGAAAAAAGTTATGGTGTCATAATCCTGGTATAACCTCTCATAAACCGGGTGGTTTGAATCATGAATGCTGATTGGCTGATAGCCGTGGCATATGACACCACATTAATAGTTTTCACGTGTCGTCACGGCACATGGAAACGCCCACTTGGCGGGCAAAACAAAGTCTCCTTCCATTGCCCACCATTGACAACTGGACAACTTTTACTAGTTTGACTTCAAAATGCCAGATAGTTGCTGTTCCACTGGATGTACTAACCGCATAGATATGATTGCAAATATATATTGTAGCGATTTGAAGGGGCAAGTGCTAATTATTCATTGTTGCAAAGGGTTATGGGACAAACAGAAATCAGCTCTAAAGCAGTATTGTGGTGTGTTCATGCTTAGTTATTCCAGTTAATATATGTGGTTATTGAAGTTATGGGTTGTTTGTGTTCAGGGGATTGGGACAGTGTGAGAATCAAAACTGTGGTTACCATGACCGAGCCTTTCATGGCAGGGGTTCATGTTCCTTGTCGAATTGTGTAATGAAGTGTAACATTTTGAAGTGGTCAATTCACATTAGGCGCGCCACTACTGCAAACGTTGTTCTTTTTGTTTAGCTATATTGACACCTTGCTAGGAACTTGTTGGAATTCGTGGTGAAAAGTATGTATCATGGTTAAGCAGTAGTTGACTTGGCCTTCAAATTATAGGCAAACAGCGTTCCAGTTCCTTTTTTAGGGCATGCCCTATTAAGACATACATTTTCATTAACATAGTCCAGTGTGCAATTTGTCCGTTCCTGCATTTATTTTATACAAAGTCAAGCGCTGTGGGTAAGTGAGTGTTCGACTATTTGTAATACAAATATAACTTGACGATTAGTTAACTTTTAACAGGGGTAATGTTAACTAAATTGTCTTTAATTTATTAATTTGACAGCTCAACTACAGCCTATTGTACTGATTGGATTTACACATGTTCTACTTGAAATGGCTCATGCTAGCTGATTCAAATGTCTTAACTATTATGCAACCAAAAGTAAATACTCACAAGATGACCCGGAGAGTCTTGAAGAAAACGCACGCCAAGCAATTTCCTTACTTGGTAGGGCACATTGAGTATTTTCTGTGTTATATATTAGCTCATTTGAGCAAGAGATGCTCAAATGAGAGAAAATAGACTTGATTTCTAATTTTAATGACTCTGACGCCGTTGAGGTCTTGACGCTCGCGGACCGTCTGTACTCGTAGTTTCATTCCCATGCATTTGTCTGCAGCGTATACGCGCGCATACGTGAGTACGTGAGTTGTCTGATTTGGGCTTTATTGCTTGCATGTACCATAGCTATCAGCCAATCAGAATTCAGGATTCAAAGCACCCAGTTTATGAAACGCAACATCTAATCACTAATGAATAAATTATATGATTAACTTTAAAAATGCCTTTTGATAGCTTAAGCCTCAGTCATACCTACAGAGTCAATGAGCTGTGATACACCGGAAGTTAATTAATTTCAAATGGAACGCTGCGATTGGCTTGCAGCATTGCAGTGCAGAAGCAGTTGCAGAACGTTTGGTCTTGTGTATGTGTTGGATTTATCCAACGTATGCCTCAAATTGTATGCGTGAAAGCAGGGCGGAAGTGATATTGAACGGATGAATGTCGAACTTTTTTTGCACTTACAGCAAACTTTTTCGTATAAACAATTTCAACATATATATTTTTTTGATAATTCAATAACTACAACATTAATAGTACATATTTCAGAAAATGTATTGTGCAAGCATATCATGTTTGACAGGCTATAATATTATCTCCATTTAAAATTAAAAGCTTGGAGGTTATTACAATACTAAACAGTCAAAATAGTATAGATAGGCTCATTCAACAATCAGACCAACTGCTGAGATCGCGAAAACAGGTTTGGAACTTGACTGATTAAAGATCTTCAGCTTTTAGGAGAGGAATTTCTTAGCTACTTTTGACTGGACCAAGGCCAATACAATCAACTGTTCCAAATGGTACAGTAAGACCGTATAAGTTGAACACCTGGTCATTTGTCTCAAGTAAAAAAAAATGTATTGATTTGTACTGTTTAGTAACTGGAATTAGGAACTAAACAATCTAAAGTAAAGAGCTTGTAATAAAGCCCATGTTATGTAACCTGCTTTCAAAATCTTTAGTGTTGAGTTTTCATGAGAAATGGGACTGAGAGGGATGAAATGTCTATAAAGTCTAAAACCCATAGTTATGGTTATTTTAGCAAGCTGCCAGCTAGCCAATAATTGCCTACGTAGGTAGCTACTTGACACACAATATGCTCAGTGAAAATGATTCTCTCCATTTTATAAAAAGCAGCATGCAACATCTGTGGAGAATCAATGCGTTCTGAGTAATTGCGTAGCTGCACAAAATATTCTGCAAGCTTTCTGCTTTGACGCCGCAGGTGTGATCGAGGCGTTACTGTACTGCTCTTGGGATGCAAAAAAATAAGTATCATGTGCAAATGACCAATATGATTTGTTGAGTATCACTGACTTGTTGGGTGTAGTTATCGCATTACAAGTAGTAGCATAATAACCTATATGAGAAATTACATGTAATATTGGAAGAATGATTCTTTGGTACCACGGATATACAGTTTACTGTGCTACTCAATTGAGACATTGCCTGCCAGACAGGAGCCCAACACCCGGGCACAGTGCCCTATCTCCCACTTGATGAGCACTTTGCTGTCACACAGTACAAGGAGAGAAGTGCTGTAACTAACGTTAGCTGTAGGTAGTAGTAACTGGTAATGACAGTCTTCTTTATTCCAAAATTGAATCAACTTAAGTGGACCTGGAGGACAGCTTGACAACAAAAGTCTAGCTAGTGGGCTATTGGATAGGGACAAAATCAATATTATATTATCAACCTTGTTACAGGTGGGGTAAAATGAGAACATAAATGTAACAACTATTTAGTATGAATAGCATTTCTGAGGATTGGAAAATCAATGACATTGACGCAATCAGGTAAATATCGATCATTATGTCAGCAAATTTACTGGGAATGTTGTCATTAGCTACTGTTAGCAAAGTTAATCAAAAACTGAAATGTTTGCTAATTTTCTCTATTTCCTGTACCATTTGGTGAGAGAAAGATGTTTTTTTATGGGAATAACTGGGAGAGAAGAGCAGATTCAAAGTGCATTGTATGGTGACATAATTTGACATAGCTGTCTAACTTGACATGGTGCTTTGACAGCTATAATGCAGCTATAATCAAGACAGTATGGTAGCCTTGCATGTAAAAAATGGGTATGAATTCCCTTTTTAAGTGCCTGATTCTTTCCTATAACTATAAACCAACTAGGATCATATCACCACAAGTTGAAATGTTGAGCTAATAAGGCAACACTTTTCCTTTTAACATTTTCTTCCTCTCTCCAGGAGACAGAAAGTTTAATTTTCTCATTTACATGGCATAATTACCGGCATATACAGAGATACACGGAGCATGAACTTATTTGAGTGTAAGCGAGCTAATTATAACCTAATTACAGGCCCAGCTTACCTTACCTCCATTAGGACACAGTGGGTTGGAGAGGATGGGTGAAATAACTACTCTTGCTTTACTGAGTTTTAGTTAAGGCAAGTGTTTATTACCACCAATCAGCTAACAGCTATTTTTAAAATATAATCCAATCTAATGACAGCACCTTTACTGTACTGTGTTATCTTACTTTGAATCCAATCCCAATATATAAGCTTTTAACCTGACTATTCAGATAATTTTTATTTGTTTACACAAACTAACTTTATTGGGTTATGTCCACATAAAAAAAATTGTGGCTGGTTGAAGTGGCTATTCATATTAAAGCTTTTAGAACAACCACCGACTATATTCAAAATAGGAGTCTTCATTTTCACCATTTTACCATTAGTGCAACCAATTTCCTGATCTTTTTCTGTTTTCCTCTCTTCATTCGAAGTACTTTATAATTCACCAGCGGACAGCCTGGAGCATTTTAGCCAGAGCCTGCTCCAGTTTTGTTGTGTTGTGCTGGATTACCATCACAGATGACATCCCTGACAAGTTTGAGGCAGATGGTTCCTAACATGGCATCAGTTACAGGTCTTACAAGGAAACCCTTTCATCCTTTGTTTGCCCTTTGTTCTCTGCACACAGTGAACAACAGAGATCACATCATTAAAATCAATATTTTTTACAATCGGCCATTACAGCAAACCTAACTGCAAAGCAGATGTCAGATGGATGGGGTGTGTAACGGCCTTACCAAATTCAGTGGTTTGATTTGTTTTTGTTTACTGGTTGACTTGAGCTGATCTTCACTTAGAAACAGTTTAAGGTCAAGTGGCGAACACAGATGATGGGTCGGTGGACCCCTAGCTTGAGGACAGCACTGCAAAAAGACCTGCTTTGTCTATCTCCTGCCCTCTCTCTACACTTCAATGTTTTTTCAAAAGAAGCAAGTATGAGCTATGAGGGTCCATACTGTTTGGTCTTGAAAATTGTCTATAATGGAGTTTGTTTTGAAAAGGACAGAGAGGCACCAAACAGAGGCAAGACTGTTTGTGACATGAAGGCAAGCTGCAGGACAACCAACAGCTGGCTAAACAGAGTCTGCAGGACCAGAAGAGTCCAGCTGCAGCTCTCAGGGCCAGATGAGGCTGCTACTTTCTGGCAGGATGAATGGGTCTGTTTTAACTCTTACTTGCTCTTCATCTTTTATGGTGATCTCACATCTACTCAAAAGTACTGTATATACCGATAATACACAGTATTTCCCAAACGCTAAGTCCCAAACTACCATCACGGTGGATAATGTCATATACATACAGTACAGTCCCAATATTGACACAAGCATGCTAAATACTGTAACTCCATTAACATTTATCATACAACAGCTTTCTAGTCTGACATCAGGATATCTTTATCATCTTTGAAGAACAGGACTGGTATTTTCCTAAATGTAAGTACACTCCTGTTGTATTAACATATTTGCAGTAAAACATTCAGGGGAATTTTGTGGTTTTACTGAATTATTTTGACATTGCCTGTAAACAGTTCAATGGATGAGATGGCTCATTTACATATTGTCCTGTAGTAGCTTGGATAGGCTGTGGTACACATGTTTGGGTTGGGTTCAAGACTGACATGTTTTTATTATTTTTCATTCAATACAGCGTCTATTTTTTTTAAAAATTATTATTATTAATATTATTATTATTTTATTATTATTATTATTATTATAACACGCTCCCATTTCCACACTCTACAGTGCCATAGAATTGTTAAAAAAAATGCCTTTCTATACGTTATAGAAATGTACAAATGGCCACATCTATATGATTGCTTGCCAGAAAATGTTACAAAGGGTGTCATGTTCTTACTGTGTGGATATTTCAAAATTTTTTAAAAAGAGTTCATGTTGTTGAAATGCTGTCAGTTCCACTTGAAAACCTCCATGGAGCAACCAGGTACTTGATGAACTACATACATTGAACTTCTGTGGATAGGAAATTCTGTAAAACCTGGGGGCAGCAAAGCCATCACATGCACCCCAAACCACTATGCTGTTTTGTTTTCCATTGTGTATGAATACAATCCTTTTAGGTACTTCTATGGCACATAAAATATTGTCCACAAAATGGTAGTGATGGTAAGAAATAGGTTAATCTCCACAAAACAAAAACAACTGCAAAAAACTATTTTTTAACCAAAAGGTAACCAATACAACATATTCTTTTTTATCTCTCTTCTTCTTCTCATAAGAATAAAGCTGCTTGAAGTGATGATGGTTTAAGGAGGCCAAATGATGTCTTAGTTACGTGTGTGCATCAGATAAGAAAACAGACCCGATAATTACTCCCATGCTGAGTCAGTATGAAAAGGGAGAATTCAGCAGCTGCTGCCTGCCTGATTATCCTGAATTTGGATTGCCTGCCAGCCAAAAATATTTATGTTGGGCATACATTACACGACTTCTAAAATGTTAACAACTTTGACATGCACACATTAATCAATTTCATTGTCCTTAATATTTTATTACATCCATCCCAACCCCAGAATAAGGGTGTTCACACTACAATAGGGATAACAACTTGATCCTGCCCTGCGTTTGTCAGACATAGAAAAAAAACATTTGGTCATTGGCTAGTCACCTTGTAGACCCACAGACACTATATGAGCCATAACAAACTTTAGATGCAAGTGACGTTGTGCAGTTGTTGACTTGTGTTAACGCTATGACTGGAAGTCTCCAGGAACGGCTAGCTAGACTCTCTGTCACTATCATTGTCACACAAAATACATCTAAATAATTTCAAACTGGACGCAGATCAAAAGGGTGTTGCACACAGCAACTTCTGAACCAGTGCATCTGTACTATGAAGTTCACGTTCTACAGAACACAGACTGACAAACTTCTACTGGCCGTCAGTTTTAAACAGAACACTGGCAACAGAACACTCGCACACTTCTCTCCGCTGATGCACACATCAAGTTCTTTCAACTAGGAGATATATTGTCCCACTACATCTTACAAAAAACACCCCAGGAAAACCATAATAAACATCGAAAGAGATTACAGTTTTTGTGACTAATTGGCATGTGTTGTATTGTTTGGGAAAATAATTGGCCTGAGACAGTGGCTGTACTGCTCTTTGGGGACTAATCTGTGAAGCGACGTTATTCATATTTATTCTCCCTGCTCCGAAAAACATAGATTTTCCTGTCTCACCTGTCAAGGCCATGAAAGAAAGGGATGATTAATGATATAGCTTTTCCTTTTAAGTACCATCATAGGTCTACCCAGAGCCATGCATTAAGATATTTCGGTGAGATTTTTGAACGGCTGCCATGTTAGTGCATTTAATCTTGATATTTTGGTGATTTTGCAATATTACAGTACTCCAGACAATTCCCTGTGTAATTACCGGCAGTTAATAAGTAAAACAGAGCACTTGCATTAACAGACATTTTTATTCATGTGTATTTGAGAAAATGTGGATCCATATCTTACTTGTGTGTTGTGTTCTAAAGAAATTGCATATCTTACAACAAGTCTGCTTCACTAGACATCTTCAGGCTTTGAAAACAATCAGAAATAAACAGTGCAAGCAGGACACATTAAATATCACTCAGAAGTGAGTACGGAGGACACAATGCACTTCAGAATGTTCAGCTGCATGGGCCATACTCTCACTATGATTCTGGGACTGCTCCTCTCCACACCAAAAAATGTCATTGCATCTCTCTCTCGCTCTCCCTCATTTTAATGATCAGATACTGTACTTAGACTTCACAAGGTTTCTTCAGGCCAGAATAAATCTTGCCATCAGAGATCGATTAATATATTAATGTATTTCTCTGTTATTGTCACTAAATCGCAGCATCAAATGCAATATTTTGCAATGAAAAACTTTGTATTAAATTGAAACTCGGGAATAATCAGAAAGTTGACCCAACATTTTAGAAGCATTAGATCTCATAGTTTGTATATCAATGTCTTAATTTCCCAACTAATACATAGTTGTGTTAGGGTTAGGGTTAGAGCCAGGTTGAATCAAGCATCATAGAAGGTTTTGAAAATGCACATATTCTATAAAGCAGTACAGAAGAAGAGTTATGGGTGTGGGAGAATCTAACATGAAACTGTTTTATGATCTATCAGTCTGATCCTGGCTGGCAATATTAAAAGCACACATCTAGGAGTATGTCCTGCTGTTATGTGCAGTACTGCCTTTATTCTGGGAACAGATCTAAATCATGTTGTGCCAACATTTCACATTGTTGCATAGCAACCACAGGGCAAAATAACCTTAATACAGTTGAAATGGCAATTTTTCAGCATTCATTTGGTTCGGTCGAATAAAAACACTAGGAAGGTAAAAGGACGGTAAAATAATGACTTTATGGTACAATTAGACAGAAAAAAAACACGTACGCAATCATGTGAAATTGCACATACATTGCAACTGTCAGAAGGGACAAGGGAACTGTTATTTGTAGTGCATTTTTGGTCATTGCCTCTAAAGCACTGTGGTCAGAAATACCAGTACCATGTGTAAAAAAATAAAAAAAAGTGTATAATTTCAGATGCCTCGAATGAAAAAGGATAAGGGGATATTTGTCAGTTTGAAGACAAGGTTCAACAGATACTTGGCTTGCAAATGTTGCAGTAGTCTAATAACAGAAATAGTTTAATAATCCCACACCTACTGTGGAGATGTAGTGATAAGGCAAGGCCATAATCACAACTCGCTATAGTATAGTAAAGTTTTTTATTACATGTGACAGGATTATAGCAATGCTATATTCCAAAAAATAATTTTCCCATCCCAATTTTGTGATATCCAGTTCACAGTTACTACACTGCTCAAAAAAATTAAGGGAACACTTAAAGCACACATCGCAATGAAAAAAATGAAAGAAATATATTAAAGATCTCAATGAAAGAAATATATTAAAGATCAAAATGTTTACTGTACATTGTGTAATTCGTTGAGAACAAAATGGCGTAACAACGGTCAATGGAAACCAAAATCACTAAAGTCAATGGCTGGATTAAAACTCACACCGAAAATCAAAGTGAACAATTGAAATCACAGGCTGTTCCAACTTGTGTGTGACTCAGTATTGTGTATGGCCCCCACGTGCCTGTATGCACTCTTGACAACATCTGGGTATGCTCCTGATGAGACGGCGGATGGTGTCCTGGGGGATCTCCTCCCAGACCTGGATCATGGCATCAGTGAGCTCCTGGACAGTCTGTGGTGCTACTTGGCGGCCTCAGATGCACAGATGCATAACGTCCCAGAGGTTCTCAATTGGATTCAGGCCTGGGGAACGTGAGAACCAGTCAATGGCATCAACGCCTTTGTGATCCAGGAACTGCCTACACACTGGCAACACGAGGTAGGGCATTGTCCTGCACCAGGAGGAACCCAGGGCCCAGCATAAGGTCTGATGATGGGTCTGAGGATTTCATCCCGGTACCTAACAGCAATCAAGGTACCGTTGGCTAGCACATGGAGGTCTGTGCGACCCTCCAAGGATATGCCTTCCCAGACCATCACTGACCCACTGCTAAACCGGTCATGCTGGATGATGTTGCAGGCAGCATTACGTTCACCACAGCGTCTCCAGACTCTTTCACGTCTGTCACATGTGCTCTGTGTGAACCTGCTCTCATCTGTGAAGAGAACGAGGCGCCAATGGCAGACCTGCCAATTCTGGTGTTCTCTGGTGAATGCCAATCAAGCTGCACAGTGCTGGGCTGTGCGCACAGGTCCCACTAGTGGACTACTAGAGGCCCTTATGCCACCCTCAAGGAGTCTGTTTCTGACAGTTTAGTCAGAAACATACACACCAGTAGCCCGCTGGAGGTCATTTTGTAGGGCTCTGGCAGTGCTCCTCCTGTTCCTCCTCGCACAAAGGAGCCGATACTGGTCCTGCTGCTGGGTTGATGCACTTCTACGGCCTTGTCCAGCTCTCCTCGTGTAAGGCCCATCTCTTGGTATCTCGTTCTTGCTCTTGAGACTGTACTGGGAGACAGCGAACCTTCTTGCGACGGCACGTATGGATGTGCCATCCTGGAGAAGCTGAACTACCTGTGCAACTACCAGTAGTGACAAGGACGCTAACAAAACACAAAACTAGAGAATAATCAGTCAGGAAGGATAAAGAGAGAGCACCACCTGCAAAACCATTTCCTGTGGCCATCACCTGCAAAACCATTCCCTTTTTGGGGGTTGTCTTGCTGTTGCCTCTTCAGTTCACCTGCTGTCACTTTCATTTGCACCAAAACAGGTGACACTGGTTCACAATCGCTTATGCTTTCTAACTGTACAGATTGATATCCCTGAAGTTTAATTGACTTGGTGTTATACTGTGATGATTATATGTTCCCTTAATTTTTTTGAGAAGTGGATAAGTCACAGTGGATAAGAGTTTCTGCTAAATTACTTACATTAAAATGTAGGGTGCATTGAAACATGTAGCAAAAACTATTTTAGGTGTTTTTGAAGCGTTAAATTTAGTGAACACTGTCAGGTTCTGGCACGGCAGGCATACTGTGCCAATGAGATTCAACGCCCTCTCTCCCTCATTTGGGGCACAACACCTGTTAGTTGTTATTTCCCTCACCTGTGTTCCTTATCATTGTCCCTATTTAACTTATTCCTTCTTTGTCAGTAATTGTTTTGAAGTCTGTTTCTTTTGTAATGTTGTTCTGTTCTTCCTGCACCTGTGTCATGCCTCCTACAAGTGACATTACCAACACATTGATTCTAATTCAGTCCCCTCCTCAACATGCAACTCATTCCAGAGCTTTCCACAGCATTTTTGGTTGTTGTTAAAATACCCATATAATATGTTTTAGTTGAATGAACATGAGATGACAATGAGACAAGTTGAGAAAATACATAATTTTGTGAACGCTAGCTTTTGTTTACTGTAACGTATATATTTCGTCTTCCCGAAAGAACCTAGGGATTGATACAACTGTGAACAAAACTGACCGGTAAAGTACCAGTAAGTACCAGTTTATTTGAAAATTTGATTTATATTGCCAAAATTCAAACTTTATTTCGAGGAGTACAACATTGTCAGTTTCAAGGTAAACAACACTGCTAGTCTTAGTTTGGAGTGTTTCGGAAACAGTTTTCCGCTTGCCATGCAGCTTTTGTAAAACAGGGACGCACTGTTTCCATTCATGAACTTGGACGATGCTAATAATGCTAATTACAGACTGGGACAGAGCTGAATAATGGATTATTTTAAAAAATGATTCTATGTGCCTCAAGGAACAACTCTGGGTTAGTGGACAAATATGAATCTGGGCCGAACTATCCCTTTAACACTAGACCAAGGATGTCACAATGACAGAAAAAAGTAAATGTAATGTTCAAAGCATCAGTTATTCACTGCAACACATTTTCAGTTTTTAGAATCTTGTTATCATAAGTTGAACTTGTGTTAAAGCAAACTTTTGAAGGACATGTCTTTTTTCATTGCTACAAGTATACAGTGTGCTCTGATGTCACGACAGTTGAATGTGCCTTGCCAAGTTTCTAATACCACCGATAATTGCCTTAACATTTTTCCTACACTATACCAAAACTAATTTCACACACACAGTATAACAGTAAATAGAGGCAACATTGCCTGTGATGTGGAAGTAGAGGGGAGAATGGGTTATCACAGATTTTAAATGTAATTATCATCTCATAATAATGTGTCCCCTATATAAATTGACCACATCCAAGCAATCATAAGTATACAGGGCTATACAGCCTACTCAGTGAGAGCCAGGCCAATTTGAACAAAAAACCTGCACAAATGGATGTCCATTGAGGAAGATTCATCTCTGGCTGCCAGAGAATGGGGTGATTGGGCTTGTGGAACAATGCGTTGGAAAAGGGAGAAATGTCATCATGCATCAAGTTTATTCACTTCATTGTCATTTGCCCATAAGTTGCTTGCAAAGAAACAAGCCTTGCCGACACCATGAATTAACTGCCATGGAAGTTCTTCCTTGGCTCAAAGTGAGGCATACTGTATGCAGTGCTTAGCCATAGTATATTGGCAATAAACCACAAACCCAAAGATGCCTTATTGCCGGGGCCGGCGCTGACATGGGGAAAGGTGGATTTGATTCACGGGGCCAATGGCTTGGCAGGGGCCCATTACTGTGTAGGTTTTCACGTCAGTAGTAATTATTTGTCGCTTGAACAACTTTTTTAAACCAAAATAATGCAGTTGCTGATAAATATTAAATTCACTTTCTTTAAATGCAATGGTTAGACACTTCTCCCGGCCCCTTCCACCCGCTCTAATAAAGGGTCTGCTCCAACTTTAGGTTCCCACCTGGAACAAAAGTATTGTACGAGTGCAACTCAGTGTGACTGGAAGACAGGATAGATGGACAGAGTCATCAACGGGAAGAGGGCAAAATGTCACACTAAGTGTAAATCTGCTGCACAGAAAAGAATAAAAGGCTAGAGAAAACCAACAAAATGTTAGTAAACTACGGATAACGCGTTTTTCACAACTAAATTCAAGAATTTGAGAGGTGAGCAGCAACAGTGCAGTAGTTATCATTATGTAATGGCAGGCATGCCCGTTGGCAAGCGCTACTAACTTTAGCTGTAGCCTAAGTCATAGCTAGTTACATGACATCACCTGCGCTGATAACCAACGACAAAACACATGTTGATACCTCCATTATAACAAGTTCTATTAAGCTCAGTTTGGGGAGTTAACACACAAGTTATACATCATTTTGAAGTTTACAACCACCTCTGACAGTGGTGTCAAAATATTTTTTGGAGTGAATGTCATTAATTATGGTAGAGCAAGTCGAGTCACATGATAGCCAGCTAGATAGTACTTAACATGCCCCAATCCCAATATAGGAAATCATTGAAAAATTATTACTTAAATTAGTTCACCCTGACCAAACAGGATTTGTCAAACATAGACTGGCGTCTGATAATCTAAGATGTATCTTGCATATAATATATGTGGCACCCAATATACCGTGGATATAAAAAGTCTACACACCCCTGTGAAAGTGCCAGGTGTCTGTGTCTGTAAAAGAATGAGACAAAGATAAATCATGTTCGAACTTTTTCCACTTTTAATGTGACCTATAAATTATGAACAATTCAACTGAAAAATAAACTGAAATCTTCGAGGGGGAAAAATGAAAAATGAAAACCGTACAATAACCTGGTTGTATAAGTGTGCACACCCTCTTATAACTGGGGATGTGGCACATTCAAACTCATGTTAAACATTTAAAGTGACTCTGATTAATCACAAATAAAGTTCAGCTGTTCAAGTAGGATTTTCCTGACATTTTCTTAGTTGCATCTCAGAGCAAAAGCCATGGTCCGCAGAGAGCTTCCAAAGCATCAGTGGGATCTCATTGTTGAAAGATATCAGTCAGGAGAAGGGTACAAAAGAATTTCCAAAGCATTAGATATACCATGGAACACAGTGAAGACAGTCATCATCAAGTGGAGAAAATATGGCACAACAGAGACATTACCAAGAACTGGACGTCCGTCCAAAATTGATGAAAAGACGAGAAGAAAACTGGTCATGGAGACTTCCAAGAGGCCTACAGCAACATTAAAGGAACTGCAGGAATTTCTGGCAAGTACTGGCTGTGTGCTACATGTGACAACAATCTCCCGTATTCTTCATATGAATGGGCTATTGGGTAGGGTGGCAAGACGGAAGCCTTTTCTTACAAAGTAAAACATCCAAGCCCGGCTGAAGTTTGGAAAAACAAACATCAAGCACGTGGGAAAATGTGTCATGGTCTGATGAAACCAAGGTTGAACTTTTTGGCCATAATTCCAAAAGGTATGTTTGGCACAAAAACAACTCTACACATCACCCAAAGAACACCATACCCACAGTGAAGCATGGTGGTGGCAGCATCATGCTTTATTCCAAATACCAGGCAATTTTGGCACAAAACCTTCAGGCGTCCGTTAGAAAGCTGAAGATGAAGAGGAAGTTCACCTTTCAGCACGACAACGACCCAAAGCACACATCCAAATCCACAAAAGCATGGCTTCACCAGAAGAAGATTAACGTTTTGGAATGGGCCAGCCAGAGCCCAGACCTGGATCCAATTGAACATCTGTGGGGTGATCTGAAGTGGGCTGTGCACAGGAGATGTCCTCGCAATCTGACAGATTTGGAGCGCTTTTGCAAAGAGTGGGCAAATATTGCCACGTCAAGATGTGCCATGCTAACAGACTCCTACCCAAAAAGACTGAGTGCTGTAATGAAATCAAAAGGTGCTTCAGGGTGTGCACATTTATGCAACCAGGTTATTGTGAGTTTTTTATTTTCCCCCCTCAAAGATTTCAGTTTGTTTTTCAATTGAATTGTTCACGTTATAGGTCACATTAAAGCTGGAAGAAGTTCCTACATGATTTATCTTTGTCTCATTCTTTTACATCACAAGAACCTGGCATTTTAACAGGGGTGTGTAGACCTTTTATATCCACTGTAACATCATCTTGTGCAGTTTTGTCAAATGATGCTGAGAAGGGTTTTGAGCATCTTGAGTGGGATTATTTATGATATACAGTTGTGCTCAAAAGTTTGCATACCCTTGGAGAATTGGTAATATATGTACCATTTATAAAGAAAACATGAGTGAGCAGGCAAAACACATGTATTTTATTTCTTATGGGATTCACATTCAACTGTAGGTCATAACAGAATGGCACAATCATAAAACAAAACATGGCAACAAAGAAAAAAATGAACTTCAAAGGTGTGCATACCCTTAGTTCTTAATACTGTGTATTGCCCCCTTTAGCATCAATGACAGATAGTGTGCAGTCTTTTGTAATAGTTGTCTATGAGGCCCCGAATTCTTGCAGGTGGAATGACTGCCCATTCGTCTTGGCAAAATGCCTCCAGGTCATGCAATCTTTGGTCGTCTTATATGAACCTCACGTTTGAGATCTCCCCAGAGTGGCTCGATGATATTAAGGTCAGGA
The DNA here is from genome assembly GCA_016801175.1 of Esox masquinongy. Classification (NCBI taxonomy): domain Eukaryota; kingdom Metazoa; phylum Chordata; class Actinopteri; order Esociformes; family Esocidae; genus Esox; species Esox masquinongy. Next base: position 11,336 of record JACXGI010008417.1, on the reverse strand, counting down.
GACTGTGATGGGCACTCCAGAACCTTCACCTTTTTCTGCTATAACCACTGGAGGGTCAACTTGGCCTTGTGCTTAGGATCATTGTCGTTCTGGAAAGTCCAAGAGCGTTCTATGCGCAGCTTTCGTGCAGAAGAATGCAAATTGTCTGCCAGTATTTTCTGACAACATGCTGCATTCATCTTGCCATCAGTGTTCACAAGATTCCCCGTGCCTTTAGAGCTCACACACCCCCAAAACATCAGTGAGCCACCACCATGGTTCATAGTGGGGATGGTATTCTGTTCACTATAGGCCTTGTTGACCCCTCTCCAAACATAACGTTTATGGTTGTGACCATAAAGCTCTATTTTGGTCTTGTCACTCCAAATTACAGTGTGCCAGATGCTGTGAGGTGTGTCAAGGTGTTGTATCAAGGGTAAATTGTAACTGGGCTTTTTTGTGGCATTGGCACAGTAAAAGCTTCTTTCTGGCAACTCGACCATGCAGCTCGTTTCTGTTCAAGTATCGTCGTATTGTGCTCCTTGAAACAACCATACCATCTTTTTCCAGAGCAGCCTGTATTTCTCCTGAGGTTACCTGTGGGTTTTTCTTTGTATCCCGAACAATTCCTCTGGCAGTTTTGGCAGAAATCTTTCTTGGTCTACCTGACCTTGGCTTGGTATCAAGAGATCCCCGAATTTTCCACTTCTTAATAAGTGAGTGAACAGTGCTGACTGGCATTTGCAAGGCTTTGGATATCTTTTTATATCCTTTTCTATCTTTATAAAGTTCCATTACCTTGTTACGCAGGTCTTTTGACATTTCTTTTCTGCTCCCCTTGGCTGAGTATCTAGCCTGCTCAGTGCATCCACGTGTGAGCAAACAAACTCATTATGTATTTATACACGGACACTAATTGCAATTTAAAAAGCCACAGGTGTGGGAAATTAACCTTTGATTGCCATTTTAACCTGTGTGTTTCACCTTGTGTGTCTGTAACAAGGCCAAACATTCAAGGGTATGTAAAATTTTGATCAGGGCCATTTCGGTGATTTCTGTTATCATTATGATTTAAAAAGGAGCCAAACAACTATGTGGTAATAAATGCCTTCATATGATCACTATCCTTAAATAAAAGGATAGTGTTTTTTTGCATGATCAGTCATATTTTCAAAATCAGTGCCAAAATTTCCCAATTTCTGCCAGGGTATGCAAACTTATGAGCACAACTGTACCTAAGTGGAAACTAGCAGCCATTTTAAAAAGCTAGGCGAAGCAAGCTATCTTCACAAAGCTTGGTGAGGTTAAAGTTCATGCTCACCTTGATGACATCGCTGCCGAAGAACAGAAGCTGTGTATGGTGGCTATAGGAAGTAGGCCTAGTTTGCAGTTTACACCAGCTGTTTTGTCAGTGCACAGTTTAAAAAATTGTTGCTGCCACGACAGATTGCTGAATGTAGTTTGATGTGTTTTGAACTATCCATTTAACTACCTTTTTAATACTCAGAAGCAGTATTCAGTAAACCATAAATCCAAAATATCCAAAATATATCCAAAATATTTGGATATATATCCAAAAAATATCCAAAATATTTGCATAATAAAATAGCATAATTTGAAGTATGCTGTACTGTTTCAAGAACCAGCTTTATTTCAACAGGGCATTAGAGGTCAATGAAGCTCAGAAAGAGCCTGCTTTAGCTAATACTGTAGCGTAATCTGCATAGTCATTTACTTTATTCTAATGAAATTTAAAGAGACAGTAAATAGCACAGGACCTAAAATGGTCCCCTGTGGAACACCCTTCATAATAGCATTATATCATAATGTTATTAGTGACATTGGAACTGTACTCTGTTTTCTTACTCATTCTTGCAAAAAGTAATGTTAGTAATGCAATGTGTTACTTACCTAAGCCCAAACACTGCCCAGAACTTACTGGCTAGTTAGAAAGTTGTTGTTTAAATTTCGGTACTTTAGGGAAATGCATCTTGTTGTTAGAGTCACTGCATCTGCAATTTTAAAATTCTTTGTCTTGGTACTGTAGGCTATTTGCCTTGAACCTCACGTAATGGTCTTATTCAACCAATCCATGCACCATCTTGTCTCAGTGCTGACACTGCTTGACTACCCAGATAGACTAAATGGTTTTCCTTTCTAGAAGTAAAGCGTCACTCATAAGGGAGAAATAGTTCAGGGGCTTCTCTGTTCTAATCCAACTGGATTCATCTTTTTATAGAGTGGCAGAGACTTAAAGATGCACTTCAGTTACATGATCTAGGGCAGTAATGTCAAGGGCAATGAGAGTGTGTAATTTATTCCCATCCCAAATCACTGAAAAGCATTAAAAACAAGTTAAACAGCATCTGTTGAATGAACATTCCCATTTTATATCCAAGTAAAAAGCTAACAGAGGATATGTTTCAACTATATGAGGAATACAATGTATCACAAATACTTTTGTATTTTAATGTTATGAGGAATACCATGAGCATAAACAGACCATGAAAATGTGAATAATAATTGCAATACATAGTTTTAAATATATTGCAGGTAATGTTTTTCAATGTATGTATATGGTGTTTGTACTATCTTTTAGTATTCTGTAAACTGTTATGTCCGATTTTTTGTGTAGCCTTCCAGAGAAAAGTAGCTGGTGCCTTTTGCAGAAGCTAATGTGTCCTAATACAGCTCCGGAAAAAATTAAGAGACCACTGCACCTTTTTCTTTTCCTTTCCAAAAAAGTCGAAAAGAAAGGTTTTGAGTAAGGAAAAGAAGGGTTAAAATTAAGAGACCACTGCAAATTGAATGCTTCTGTTCCTCATTCAAAGCTTTCCTTTTCAACTTTTTTGGAAAGGAAAGAAAAAGGTGCAGTGGTCTCTTAATTTTTTCCGGAGCTGTACATCTTAAATCATCCATCTGAAATCTAATTCCAGCTGAAAAGTTTCAATTTGCAAATACATGATTGGTTTAGAGGACAAAACAAGAGTGACAACTGATTTCAGCCTATTAAAACAGAGCAGTGCATCATTCACCCCAACCTCCCTGCTGCACACTTGAACCTCATTTTGGTGGTGCTATGTCGCAGAGAGCGTGAGGTCGCCTTAACACAAGTTGAGAACACCTTTTTAAAACAGTGTGTTTTGGAAGGCAATTTCAGTGGGTTGATCATGTGACAGGAGTGCAGTTTTTAAACTGCTGTTGAAACAATGCAACTTTTATGAAGTCTTAACTGGAATTCAAGCAATCTAGCCCCACAAGATCAATGTGTAATTTCTGAGAACATAGCTAATTTTAGAAAAGATTGTGCATGTGGTGATTGCCAAGCTTTGGTTAACACACAATAAAGGGATATTGTGTAAATAGTTACAGGCTATTGAGTAAAATGATTTATTTTATTTTTTTTAAGAAAGAGGCATTTTGCACAGCTAGTGAGGTAAGATACCGCCCAGTATGTTGCCCCACTAATCTTCAAATAAACAAAACTCATTAACATTTAAATGTTAATGACATTTAAATGTCAAGATTTTAAATTAATGTAGTCTTCAGACACACAAATTATTTTAAATGATTTGTAATACTGTATCTATGACAGTATCCCTCCCTAAGTCCCAGTATTCAGCAGGGACGGACGACACGTCGATGTCTGTGGACGGTGGGACATCCCTGGTCAGAACCTGTGGAGCGGCCTTCAGACAGTGAGCCAGACAAAAGGAGCTCCAACCCGTAACAGAGCCGGTAGCCCAGTCGATGTGGGGGTTGTGTTTCACGAGCCATGAGTGGCCTAACACCATCGGAACATTAGGAGAACGTAAAGGCAGGAACTGGATCTCCTCACTGTGGTTACCAGATAGGGTCAGGGTAACGGGAACTGATATCCCAGACACCCGCCCGATAAAGCGACCGTCCAGGGCTGTGGCCTTGATGGGTGTGTGTAAGGGGCGTGAAGGGATGCCTAACTGCACAAGAAGCGAGGTGTCAATAAAACAGTCATCAGCTCCGGAATCAATGAGAACGTTTACGCCCAGGGTTTGGGAACCCCAAATAATAGTGGCAGGAAAGGGAAAACGCACAGTGGGTACACACTGCGTCTTGATCTGACTCACCTGTATTCCTGCTGTGTTACGGATGAGCCCGTCCTTTTAACGGACAGCTGGCGGCATATTGTCCTTTCTCTCCACAGTAGAGGCAGCTGTGACTGATCATTCGGCGTTGACGCTCCTCCGGAGTCAGACGCGCCCTGCCCAACTGCATAGGCTCCGGTGTAAGGGCTTCGGTTGTCCTCGGTGGGTCTCGGAAGGACTCGGGTGGTGTCGTTAGTCCCAGTGACACGCCGCCACCCAGCCTGCCGGAATGCAGAAGCACCTGGGCAGGATGACGATGTCCTCTTTCCCGGTCTCGTTCCCGTAGTCGGCTGCCTATGCGAGTGGCCATGGACACAAGACTGTCCAGACTTGTGGGCACATCTCGGGCAGCAAGCTCGTCCTTGATGGGGTCACACAAACCATTGTAGAACGTATCGAGTAGAGCCTCAGAACCCCACGAACATTCCGCTGCCAGGGTACGGAATTTGATGGCGTAATCCGGCACACTACTGGTGCCCTGTCTGAGTCGTAAGAGCTGACGTGCCGCTTCTCTGCCGGACAGAGGGGCATCGAAAACCTTCTTTACCTCCGCCATGAAGGCTGCTAGCCTGTAATAGACAGGTAATTGTTGGTCCCAGATCGGCGTAGCCCAGGCCAAGGCCCGCCCCGTCATCATGGTAATGATGTAGGCAACCCGTGACTTCTCCGTGGGGAACGAGGACGGCTGGAGCTCGACGTTGCGCGAGCATTGGGACAGAAAGGGACCACAATAACTGGAGTCACCAGAGAACCGTTCGGGAGCAGGTAAGTGGACTGTCGTTGGCTTCCTGCTGGCGCTCTCTCTGCTCGCGGAGTTCTTCTGCGATGCCGCGGAGCGCCTCCTCGTGTCGACCCACGACGACCCCTTGGCAGGCCACCGCGTTCTGTAGGTGTTCCAACTCCGCTGGGTCCGACATGGCCAGATCGTTCTGACACAACGGTGAGCAAGCGGGGACCCAAATGCGGACACAGAGGCAGAGGAGGGCGATCCACAGTATTTATTGAACAAACAGGGAGCAGGCAGGCTGGCGGTGGGGGACAGGCAGAGTTCGTTATCGGGCGATCAGATGGTCGAAGGTACAGGGGAAGCAGGCAGGCTCACGGTGGGGGACAGGCAGTGTTCGATGTCGGGCTGTCAGATGGTCGAAGGTACAGGGGAAGCAGGCAGGCTCGCGGTGGGGGACAGGCAGTGTTCGTTGTCGGGCAGTCAGATGGTCGAAGGTACAGGGGAGGGCAGGCAGGCTCGTAATCCGGAAAAACAGGCAAGGGTCGCAACCGAGGAAGAGAATGACAGGTAGAGTGGGAAATACACATAGAACGCTGGAAACGACTGTACAAGACAAGGCGATCTGGCAACTGCCAAACAGAGAACTGGGTCTAAGTACACAGGGCTAATGGGGAACCGGGAACACCTGGTGAGGGGCGGGGACAAGACAACAGGTGAAACACATCAGGGCGTGACAATCTATAATAATTTTTAACACCTTGGTGGAAACAACATAATTTCAGGAGGACTTTCACATAGACAAACCTCAAAAACAGTTTTTTTTTGTCTTGAGCTACTGTAGACTGGTTGCTTGTGAAGTTTGGACAGATAATTCCGGGTACAGCATCATAGAACCGTAAAACCAGTCTATGTCTGCCAACCGCCTTCCTTTATTGAACCTGTTTTATTCCCATGTTTTTCGCCTGATCAAGGGCAGGTTTTCAGATTTCCATGATGTCCAAAACGGCTCTTTACATATTTTGGGTATGACTCCAGGTCACATTTGAAGGAGCCAGTATAAAGACTGGTTACCCTCCCAAAGGACTGTGGCCCTGGGTTTTGGCCTGCTTGTCAGTGGAGTTACGGGATTTTGGGTGGCACATTAAAAGCATGAGCAGCTGCCTTAATTCCCTGCACATTTTCAATAGCAATTAAAGCATAAAAAAGAGCCTCTTCACCTTAGCCGCCACAATCAATAATTTATCTGTAAATTCTCATCTGAAAAGAATATATTTTAAAGTTTTCACAAATTATGGAGTCTTATTCTGACCCTAACTGTATAGAGAAATGTTTTTTATCTAAGTTAAATTTGAATATATCTACAACTTTTATGAATAAAAACATTTTTGGTCAACATACCACAAACTTGATTTGATGGAATAATTTAAAAAGTTCGGGTGAAACTGAGGATTTTTTAAGTTCCTCAATTCTCGTGGCAGCCAGAGAAAATGTATATAAAATAGTTACTTTTGGTGTTTTTTGTAAGAATGAGGGAGGGTGTTTCTTATCCCACGTTACCCTATCTCTTTAAGCATGGACAAGTTAATAATTAGGCTGTGAGTTATGTATACATTTAAACAGTGGTGGTTTTAAAACATCAACTGTGTTAAAATGTTAAGAATATGACTTCATAGTAATTATTTAATTAATAAGTGAAAGAATACAAAGAATATAAATACAGTGTCAAGACATCACGGAGGGACGGAGGCAAACACAGGGTTGAAGTAAGGAGATTTTAATACAAACAAAAAGGAAACCAAAACCGAGCGCCATGCGCTACATAATACAAACATTGACTGGACACAGGTACATGAAATGTGACTCTACAACAATGACCCACAAGGACAGGGAGAAAATGCCAGAACTAAATACACAGACTAACAAGGAGAACAGAAACAGGTGGGGGCTAAACACAGGTGAAAGGAATAAACTGATTAACTGAAACGAGAACAGGAAAGACCAAACAAGGACATGACAAACCAAGGACACAGAAAACACGAAGCGGAACGGTTCCTTCTGGCCGGGACCATTACACAGAGAACAAACATACTTCAAAACACACATCCTATATGCAAACATGAATGTTCTTAAAAACAAATGCAATACTCTATATTAGTCAAAAATTCACGCCTCCACGTTGCTGAGTAATTCACCGTAGTGGTGGCTGTATTTCTGCATGTGCATTCTTCACATCAGGAGACACTGTGGCATTTTTTAGATAAAAGAAACAACCCAAATCTACTCTGGAATTGCGTACCAAAATGCAGCTTGAGGAATGTGGTAAAGAATTATTAAGTATTACATAATCTGCGGCCAGTGTCAAATGGTTTAGAGACTTACTTTAAAAGTGTCAGATGTATTCACAGTCAAGGTCTTTCTAATATATTTCGACTTAGAAAGGTGAATTCTCATTTAATTAAGATATATTAGTGTTTTATATTTCACTGTTTTCAATTTTTTTTGACATTACAACACATTTAATTAATAAAATAAAAATAAATATACCAACAAAATGTGAAAACTGAATATTTATTCAAACCAATATTTGGGCATTGTGTTTTTATGCAATTGTGTTATGGTAATTAAATGGCTCTCAATAGGCGCAGAGAGCCATAGTTTAGCTTTTATCAAACAAATATTATCACAGCATGCCCTCCTCAGAGGAACAAGAGAGTGAAGGCAAGATTGAAAACAGCAATAAACAAGTTGTCCATCCTTTATTCTGCCTGCTGACTGTCCTATTTCGCTAAAATGGCACAAAGGGAGATTTAGCGTACTCAGTGTAGGTGTCAATGCTTTTAAGATTCCTCTCCATCACCAGCTAAAAAAAACTAAACGTGGCAGGAGTGCCAAACTCACGCTAATGAACATGATGCAGTATCAGTCAATAGGAATAGCAGAAATTCAAAGAGAGACGGTTTCTTGCAGTAGAATGGATTCTACAAACAAAGAATCCTTAAATATATTAAGAGCATTTAACGATGAACCTGCCTATGCTAGAAACACTAAGCACAGATCAGTGGCATCGTTAGGCCTGGGCGTCCGGGACTATAGCCCCGGATCTTTTATGAATAGCCCCGGATCTCAAATTGACCAAAAAAAATAATAATCAAAAAATAGCCCCTGATCTATTCATTTATAATTCCGAACGCGCATTATGACAATGTAGACGTTTAGGCCGCTAGCGTGTACATCGAAATTTTCCGCACGTACATTCAAAACCCTGTACTTTCTATCCCGGGCGGGGCAAGGGGTGGGCTAAGCCCTGAATGTATTGTGATCCTAGCAACGCCTCTGGCACAGATTATACTATATAAACAGGTAGGAGGGATACAGGCAAGAAAGGCTATAGCATTTTGTAAAGTGGGCTAGTTATTTTCTATATAGTACATTACTTGATAATCAATGCATTCTTCCCTATCTTCAAAACCCTTACAATATCCTTGTAGAGAAGAACTTCCAGCACAATATACTGTAGACCAATTTTTTTTTTAAATGTTTTGACTTGAGTTATCTTGGACGTCAGCCACTTAAGCTGCAAACCACTTGAATTGAATAATTAATTAAGTTTGAGTTGAAGTGCAATGCTAAAACCTAGCACAAACCTAGAACGATTTAGCTGTAGATCAAGTAAATTGCTTATCAGGCCAGTTAATTGAGCCACAGACTTGAACCTTGGACCTCAGATCGAAGGACTAATGAAAACATTAAAAGGTTACACAAAAGTTATACACGCTGATGTGGAGGTTTCACGCTCACTCCTATGTAAAGCAAAGGATTATGTCACAGGCTAGTTGTCTGGGTTTCACTCAAGTATTAAAACAAATAAGTAAAAACAAATGTATTGTGTTGTGTAAAAGCAGATGCACTCACAAGCTATCAACTAAATACACACAGCCTGGCACACTACCAATTTACATGCACTCTAGGCACAATTCAAAAAGACACAGAGAAACCCACGCATATTGGCACATACACACATACTCACTCACACAAACACACACACACACACACACACACACAAATCACATCAAATAAATGCTTGATTATAATGTATAAAATGTTTCTGATCAGTCAGCTGAAAAACTAATTTCATTTTCTCATTAGATGTCTCTGCCTGAGGCACAATCTCATGTCAATGTTTATTACACTGAAAACAGAAAATCATCAGCATGTTCAAAATCAAAGCAGTGAATCACCACATTTACGAGAGAGCAAGAGTGAAAAATCTGAATACAGAGCAACAAGGAGAAGAGAGAGAGTGGGAGAAAGCAGGAGAGAGAGGGAGAGAGAAGAAAGAGGGGAAAGGAAATGAGGGGAATGAAACAGTGTGCAAAAGCAAGTGAGTAAAGGAGAGACAGCAAATGAAAAACAAAGAAATAGAATTTAACAATTATTAAAATGGTTTTGACAACACTACTGAAAAGGTATGGTTTAGGGTACTTTTATATCTAACAATCTAACAAATGGTTTGAAATGTAACATCAAGCATTGACAAGGTTATTATAAGGTTAATAAAGTTTGATAAGGTTCCACCAGGAATTTACTCATTCACTTGTCCAAATTGGAGGGGCGGAGGGGGGGGGGTTCCACTTTGTTATTGTGGGTTACTGTGTGTAAATAAAGCCTGGAAAAAGTCTGATTTTATTTATTTTCATTTCAGGCTGTAAGGCAACAACAGTTGTACATTTTGAAAGTGGTTGGTTACTTTCTATACCCACTTTATACCTATAGCATATGCATCTACGTGTGCATATCCTCTGTTATCTCAGACCCTATCCCAAGGGGCCAGGAGTGTACTTCAGGAATACTGAAGGTCCTAAACACCATCAAAGCTGCTTTAGACAACGAGTAGTATTGAGAAGCTGTTTTTATTGATTAGGCTTTGACATAGTAATTAATAGCAGCCTAGTTTCCTCAGAAAACTGTCAAGCCTGCTTTGTAAAAAGAAAATCTCTGGCATGTACAATGTCGAATTTGAGGCCGTGCAAACCTCTGGCTGTTTCTATCAGCGGAACCTATTCTCTGTGAATATTAATTATGTTGTGCTTGCTGATGGTAACTTTCTTTTATGCCTACAACACTACCCTGCATACAACTGGCCCCTTACTGAACACTGTGCTGACCACCCTAAAACATAGCTTTGACAACATCGAACATGTTGTCTTTGACCTCCACCTCCACCTTTATACAAGCAAAACACTAATGTATGTGATCAGATCATTATATAAATCCAGAATTAGTTTCTTGTTTTACATTTAGGCATCTGTCATCCAAGCTGCCAAGTATACCCTTGTATAAATGACCTATCTGTCAGAGTTTGGCACTGTAGCATACAGGCTTGCCACAAAAGTCTTCTCAGTAAATGTAATGTAATTTACCACACTGCTATCTGCTTTGTCATCAACACCCCCTTCAACACTCATCCCTGTGACATTAACACTCTGGTTAACTGGCTCTCTTGTCATACACTATGTCAGACTCACAGGTACCAGTGAATATATATTAGTCCTTTTAAGGCAAATCCCCCTCTAGCTCAGCTCATTCCTCAACATCTGCTATTTCAATTGTAACGGGCACTCTGGTAGATATCACATGCTTGTCACTCTCAAAGCCACACTTTTGCCATTATTAATTTCTCTTCTCTGACACCAATGACAAGAACGAATTATTACTTCATTCCTTCAGAAACAAAGTAACCAAGCTGCTTTCTGATTAGTGCACCTGCTGAATCATAAAATTGTTTAATTGCCCTGCTGAATCATAAAATTGTTTATTTCCCTTGAATATAGTTTTTATTTGTATTTTTAATTTGTAAATGATGTATGTGGTTCAGTGTGTTGTCCTGTCTTCGTGGAATTGAATGCCATTTGCCTTGTCATAACTGAAAGTTTCCCATAAACTTACAGACCTGGTAACAGTTTTTCTCGATTGCTTAAAGCACATTTGTCCAATTCAAGGTTGTGTTATCTTTTTTTAAACTATTTTTTTCTTTTTTGAGCCTCAGAACCATTGACAGTCAAAGCTTGACTTGAGCTGGCGCTGTCTGGAACATGTTTAGGGCACTTTTTATTTTAATACAACCATTGTTGTAGGCGTTCATGTCGTGAATTGTGTTAACTCAACATTTGTCTGTGAATCCTGCCTAACAGCGGTTTACTAGCTTACACATTTGTTAGCACAATGAATGCGCTGTTTCAAGTTGTGAGAAATTAGAATATCTCTCCTTGCGTCCCCCGTCTTCCTTCAAATCCTGAGCGAAAGAAAAGACCAGCGGTGCTTCCTTTAACTCTGACCCTCATCTCCAACTGCTCCAGTGATGTAGTGTGTGTGTGTGTGTGTGTGTGTGTGTGTGTGTGTGTGTGTGTGTGTGTGTGTGTGTGTGTGTGTGTGTGTGTGTGTGTGTGTGTGTGTGTGTGTGTGTGTGTGTGTGTGTGTGTGTGTGTGTGTGTGTGTGTGTGTGTGTG
>JACXGI010008416.1:22992-33734 GCA_016801175.1 Esox masquinongy | reverse complement strand
ACACAGTGCCAAAGCTAGCAGTACCTGGTTTAAGGACCATGGTATCCCTGTTCTTAATTGGCCAGCAAACTCGCCTGACCTTAACCCTATAGAAAATCTATGGGGTATTGTGAAGAGGAAGATGCGATACGCCAGACCCAACAATACAGAAGAGCTGAAGGCCACTATCAGAGCAACCTGGGCTCTCATAACACCTGAGTAGTGCCACAGACTGATCCACTCCATGCCACGCCGCATTGCTGCAGTACTTCAGGCAAAAGGAGCCCCAACTAAGTATTGAGTGCTGTACATGCTCATACTTTTCATGTTCATACTTTTCAGTTGGCCAACATTTCTAAAAATCCTTTGTTTGTATTGGTCTTAAGTAATATTCTAATTTTCTGAGATACTGAATTTGGGGTTTTCATTAGTTGTCAGTTATAATCATCACAATTAAATGAAACAAACATTTGAAATATATCAGTCTGTGTGGAATGAATGTATACATTATACAAGTTTTACTTTTTGAATGGAATTACTAAAATAAATCAACTTTTTGATGATATTCTAATTTTATGACCAGCACCTGTATATATGTATATACAGTCAAGTCTAGAATTATTGGCACCCTGCATAAAAATGCACTAAAATAGATTTTTTTTTTTCAAAGACATTTTTGGAACAAAATAAAGTTTTCCTTTAGTAACACAAATTTTTTATGAAAATGCAGATTCCAAAAATATTGGCACCCCAACTGTCAGTATTTGGTGGAGCTTCCCCTGGCGAGAATGACAGCCCACAGCCTCTTTGTGTGGTGCTTAACATGGTTGTGAAATACTTGTGGAGGGATTTTGGACCACTCTTCCATGCTGAACATTACCAAATCATTGAGATTCTTCGGTTTTCTCTTGTGAACTGTCCTCTTCATTTGAGACTACAGATTTTCAATTGGGTTCAAGTCTGGAGACTGAGAGGGCCATTGCAAAACCTTGATTTTGTGATGTTGCAATCATTTCATTGTCAATTTTGATGTGTGCTTCTGGGTCATTGTGTTTTTGGAAGACCCAACCGCAGTACAGTTTCAGCCTTCTGGCAGAGGCAACCAGATTTGTGCTGTAATGCTCTGGTATTGAATGGAATTCATCATTCCACTTGCCTTAACAAGAGCCTCTGGACCACTGGCAGCAAAAAAGCCCCAAAGCATCAAAGAGCCACCACCATATTTTACTCTGGGTATGAGGTGCCATTCTTTGTATGCAGTCCCCTTTTGTCACCAAACATTACAATGGTGTGTGTGGCCAAAAAGCTACATTTTTGTCTCATCTAACCACAACACATGATTACAATTGTAACTCCAAAGTTGCTTGGCAAAGTTCAGATGCTGGGATTTGTGTCTTAGGCTCAAGAAGGTCTTCTTTCGTCCTAAAAGCTTCTGGTCACCCATACGGAAATGTAATATATGGCAATATACAGTATGTATGTGACTTGTCTTATATGATCAAACCAAATATACACCAATCAGCCATAACATTATGACCACTGACAGGTGAAGTGAATAACACTGATAATCTCATTCTCATGGCACCTATCAGTGGGTGGGATATATTAAGCAGCATGTGAACATTCTGTCGTCAAAGTTGATGTGTTAGAAGCAGGAAAAATGGGCAAGTGTAAGGATCTGAGCGACTTTGACAAGGGCCAAATTATGATGGCAGGATGACTGGATCAGAGCATCTCCAAAACTGCAGCCCTTGTGGTGTGTTCCTGGTCTGCAGTGGTCAGTACCTATAAAAAGTGGTCCAAAGAAAAGCAGTGAACTGGCGACAGGGTCATGGGCGTCCGAGGCTCATTGATGCACGTGGGGAGCGAAGGCTGGATCGTGTGGTCCAATCCAACAGATGAGCTATTGTAGCTCAAATTGCTGAAATGGTCAATGCTGGTACTTATAGAAAGGTGTCAGAACACACATTGCATCGCAGTTTGTTGCGTATGGGGCTGCGTAGCCGCAGACCAGTCAGGGTGCCCATGCTGACCCCTGTCCACTGCTGAAAACGCCTACAATGGGCATGTGAGCATCAGAACTGGACCTCAGAGCAATGGAAGAAGGTGGCCTAGTCTGATGAATCACGTTTCCTTTTACATCACGTGGATGGCTGGGTGTGTGTACGTTGCTTTTGTGGAGAACACATGGCATCAGGATGCACTATGGGAAGGAGGCAAGCCGGCGGAGGCAGTGTGATGCTTTGGGCAATGTTCTGCTGGGAAACCTTGGGTCCTGCCATTCATGTGGATGTTACTTTGACACGTACCACCTACCTGAGCATTGTTGTAGGCCATGTGCACCCTTCCATGGCAACGCTATTCCCTGATGGCATTGGCCTCTTTCAGCAGGATAAAAAAAGCAAAAATGCCACAAAGCAAAAATGGTTCTGGAATGGTTTGAGGAACACAATAACGATTTAAAGGTGTTGACTTGGCCTCCAGATTCCCCAGATCTCAATACTATCAAGCATCTGTGGGATGTGCTGGACAAACGGGTGCGATCCATGGAGGCCCCACCTCGCAACTTGCAGGACTTAAAGGATCTGCTGCTAACATCTTGGTGCCAGATACCACAGCACACCTTCAGAGGTCTAGTGGAGTCCATACCTCGATGGGTCAGGCCTGTTTTGGTGGCAAAAGGGGGACCTACACAATATTAGGCAGGTGGTCATAATGATATGCCTGATCGGTGTATGTACATCATATGTCAAAATATACAAGAATTGGCTTTTTTATATATGTCAGATTGAAATACATAATTAACATATATAATCATGTATTTTAAAATATATTTTAAGTCTTTGAATGTATATGGCCATATATTAGGTTTCCGTATGGGCATGGAGGTGGCGTCTCACTGTTGATTTTGATACAATGAAACCCCAAGATTCAACTGAACTTGTAGGTGCAAACTGTGATCTTTGGGCTCCTCTTTGTCTCTTATCATCCTCCTCACTGTGCGTGGGGGCAATACGCGGATGCGTCCCCTTCAACTTTCAACAGTTCCATGCTTTTCAAGTTTCTTGACTATGGACCTGATTATGCTTGCTGGTTGTTTCAACACAGTACCTATTTTTTTGTAGCCATTCCCCAATTTATGCAGCTCAACAGCTTTTTTTTCTTATTTGAGTTGAGAGCTCTTTGTTTTTACCCGAGTTGAATGATAAAAGGATTTTACCTGTGTGTTACCTCTTATTCATACCCCAGTGAAACTGGAAATGGCCATAGACTACAAAACAGTTCCTAGACACTAAAAGCAATATCAAGAAACATTTTTTCCCCAAAGATGCAAACTCCTTTGGTTTTATTTACAGTATTCTTCAAGGGTGCCAATAATTTTGCCTCATATGTTATTGACAGAATAAACTTTCCAGAAGATAAAACAAGACTTTTGCAGGAATGTTTTTTATTAAAAGAATAGTCAGCAATGTCTCCAAACATGGAATATTAGAATCATTATACTGTACTATGTATTATCGATATTATATTATTGTATATGCTCACTTTCTTGAGGGGTGCCAATATATCTGGAGTTGACTATATATTATGTATATACTGCATATCTGCTGACTTCAACATAGTACACCATCAGGTCCACCTCTCCACCCTCTCCGGGCTGGACATCTGAGGCTCTGCACACATTTGGATTGCATCTTGCTTGGCAAGCCATTGCTGCCAGGTGATGTGGTGAGGATTTGTATCTGCTTCACAGGCCGGTGCCTCCTCGGGGCTTTCCGTGACCCACTGTTGGTTGGGTTTCCCACTGGTGCCATCAAAGCCCTGCAACTTATCCAGAGTGCTCTCCTGACACCCCAGTGGTGGAACCAGCTTCCTCTTGGTGCTAGGACAGCTAAACGCCTGTCTATTTTCTGAGAATTTCTGAATCCCTACCTTTATTTGCATTTTTTAAAGAGTATCTGAAAATCTCAGTGTGTACAGTATAATAGGTGGGAATGACTTAATTGCCTTACTCATACAATGTTATGTGGGGCACACTGGTAAGGGAGGTCGTATATGATGACTTCAGTGGAAGTGAGGGCTGCCCTTGAATCAGTCCACTGTAACCAACAATGTTTTGCCCTCTCAAGAGAAATGCATACAACTATGGCTTGGGGCCTAAATGGACGTACTCAAACTAAAATATTTTCCTGAGATGGATGTATTTCATCACTCAGCTTTGACCTAATACAGTAGCTAGGTTGATCTATTGTACTTCAAACAGTGTGTAGGCAGGTGGTTTAGGATTCAAACCATCTCATTTATTCTTCAGAGGGAAAATGGGCTTTATAGTGTCCTGCTAATAAAATGGTATTCCCACAATGGATTGGTCAAAACAAGTACCTAAATACAGTATGACCACAACACAGGCGTAGAATGCTGTTACAGCCTTTTATCTACAAAACTTTCATATATCTTTAGGATGAATTAACTGGACATATAGTCTAGACCTATTGTAATAGATAATACAGGAAACAAGAATGTAGACAGGCAATAGAGCTCTGTATTTATAGGAGTGACTGTGTCCCACACACCACCACCTATTGTTATGTTGGGAATCTATCGACCCCAAAAATATGTTATGATTTTCTACTCAATTTCATATATTGCTGAAATATAGTTTCAAGCAAAGGCAGGCACCACATTATAAGAAGACAAAACCGTTGACTTAATCAAGCCCGAGTATAACAGCAAAGCTGTCTTCCATATAATACAAAAAAGATTTAAAGGCTAATGAAATGGGATAATGTCTTAGTGTCATGTGTGAAGAATCTAATACTTTACCTTAAATACAGAACAAATCACATTATTGTGGGAGCACCTCCTCTAAGAGTGTGGATTAGGCAGTTTGAGAAGGTCTAAATCCTAAGCAACCTGCCTACACATTGTTTGAAGTACAATAGACCAACAATTTAACAAAGCTACTGCAATAGGTCAAAGCTCCGTTTGGTAGAGCATGCCTGGATTAACCATTGTGCTACTCTTGAATATCCAATCTTTCTGGGGTTCAGACAAATCTATACTTTTCTCTTAAAACAAATAAGATGTATTGTGTAAATGAAGACTATTAATTTGGTGCGGAAATCACTTTGGGGCTTCAGTCCACATAGACTAGTTGCTTCTCAACTTGAGTATACCCAGCTATCAAGGACTGACACTAAACAAATAAATGGATACTAAATGGATACATCCATGTTTTTCCTGGGCCTTCTACAGCTTGTTCCTAGCATACAGCTGTGCTGAGAAATGCATTTAAAAGCCTGGTTTGGGGTGCATTAGCCCCCCTGTGCCACCCCCAAGCACCACGCCACTAGAATGGCCTTGCCTGGCTAAGTTCTTCCGCAATTATCCCACACATGGCTAGTTGTCCAGCATCCAGTTTGGAAGGTGATCAAATGGAGTTGTTAGTTTGGCACTGTTGATCAGAACACATGGATTAAAACAGAGGAGAGAATGTCCATACTGGAATTTATTCTTGATATTAGAAACAGCGCTCCTTTGATGTGCTTTTCTAATGCTAGCAAGCATTCATTTGCACGCAGCAGTGAACGACGGAGACGCTGTGTACACGTGAACTGGGGATTTAGCATTTGATTGATTGTGGATGAGAGGACATAACTTCAACTTGCTGCGTCGTCTGTCCTTTCAGATAGTGAAATGTGGCTACTGTTTGCTTTCACCTAGCTTAGAGTACTAAACGTCAAACAATCAGTGTATTCAGACTGAAGCTGTAATATTACATAACATTTAGCAAAAGAATAGCCCATATCTATGCAGGACATTGTAAGAATTTGCAGCAATATATTATACAAATAAAATTGTTGCACCTGCAAATGTTGTGATTTCAGTTCAGTGGGCGCACCAAGTGGGCGCCATTTCAATTGCACTTGAAAGTATTTCAAGTATTTAAGCATGGTTTGTGCAAAACAGTTGTCTGACTAACCTATTGCTATTGACCTTCTCAAGTTATCTGGTATACTGGATAACGGTCAGACGTTTTGTATGCATATACAGTCTAGTTCATTTATGCAGATTCATTTACACTGGTGTTAAATTGACTTAGATGTAATGTAGGAAGATACAAGCTTTTTACATTAACCTTTATACTCACAATTGTATTGTAACAATCGAACTGTAATACACTAAGAAGATATTACGACCATGACAGAGACTGATCTGCCATGTGTTCTCTGAGGGACAGATACCATTTGAATGCATGCAGACTGGTCTCAACTTCCCTTTTAAGACATGTGTGACAAAGATAATAATTGTTTATCTTTAGAGCTACAAAAAGTAGGTCATTTCTGTAACCTCCCTTCACTGAAGCTGGGAATGTAGAACAGTACACTATTGCTCTTATGCTCTTATCGTGTCCACACCGGAACCATCTACAGTCGCAACATTTAAAGCCAATAAGGGACAGAACATATTCTGATGCACTACAGATGATAAAATCATGGTCCTCCTCTGAATCACTATATACACTTTGTTCCACTAGGCTGACTGAATAGTAACAAATATATTTCAAGGTAAGCCCTTTGGCAACACATTGGATCTCTCAGGGGCCAGGCCAACCTTCCAGTCGTGGGTGCAATGCACACGAGTGAGCAACTGCAGCTACCACGCATTGCCACCCCACAGAATATCTCCTAATCACAGTTTCATGCCACAGAGAGGGGAAAACCTAAAAGGAGGTCAGAGGCTTCTGGTGGCCAGCACACCTGTACCCAACAGGGCATTCAGATCTCCCATAGAGAAATACAGCAAAAAACCTAATGTTTTCTCTGCCAAAAAGGGGAGCGCGGACTAACAGTGAGTTTGGAACCCGGAATCACTCCTCATTTTCCAGGGCGACGCTACGAATGCGTACCGTTGGTCTCAATACCATTTTGAATTGTTCCTATCCACCAGTTTAAACAATGCAGTGGCTTGTTGTGGTGAAAGGCCTTGTTTTGCTCACATGCCTGGGCTCATGTGTTTGTCATATTAAGATTCAACGTTGTTGCGTGCAAAAACCTGACCACAGGAAAGTAACATCTAACAGATTTCTAATAGATGCCAGCCCAAGGCACAATTTATATATCTACACTGATGAGCCAAAACATTATGACCACCTGCCTTATATGCTGTTGGTCCTCCGCGTGCCACCAAAACAGTCTACAAGACCCCTGAAGGTGTCCTGTGGTATCTGGCACCAAGGCGTCAGCCGCAGATCCTTTAAGTCCTGTAAGTTGCAAGGTGTAGCTGCAGTGGATCCAACTTGTTGGTCCAGCACATCCCACAAACGTTCAATCGGATTGAGATCTGGGGAATTTGGAGGCCAGGGCAACACCTTGAACTCTTCATCATGTTCCTCAATCCATTCCAAAACAATGTGTGCAGTGTGGAATGGCACATTATCCTACTGAATGAGGCCACTGCCATCAGGATAACTATTGCCATGAAGAGATGTACCTGGTCGGCAACAATGTTTAGGTAGGTGGCACGTGTCAAATTTACGTCCACTTGAATGTCCAGACAGACGGTTTCCTAGCAGAACCTTAACCAGAACATCACACCCCCTCCACTGGCTTGTCGTCTTCCCACAGTGTATCCTGGTGCCATTACTTCCCCAGGTAAATGCGCACACGAGTCATGTTTTAAAGAAAACCTGACTCATCGGACCGGATGACCTTCCACTGCTCCAAGGTCCAGTTCCAACACTTGTGTGCCCATTGTAGGCGCTTTTGATGGTGGACAGGAGTCATCATGGGCACTCTGACCGGTCTGTGGCAACGCAGCCCCGTGCACGGCAGGGTGTGATGCACAGTGTGTTGTGGCACACTCTTCCAATAACCATCTTTAAAATTTTCTGTGAATTGTGCCACAGTAGGCTTTCTATCGGTTCGGACCAGATGAACAAGGGCCATAACAATTTGGCCCTTGTTGAAGTCGCAGCCCATTTATCCATGTTTTCCGGGAAAAGACGAGCTTTTTTCAGATATACTGAGGGCTGCCCTCACCAGATGTGGTTTTGGCAGATGAGAAGAGGCACATTGGCCCAATGTGGGCAGACTATGTGGGTCGGATAGGTTAGCCTGCATTGGGCCAACATGTAGGTGTGTTTGCAGGGTAAGAACTATATATGAAAACACACACACACACACACACACACACACACACACACACACACACACAAAGAAGTAGGGCACTAACAAGCTCAGTGAAACACTACCTTTGCCGTCTGAAGTTGATCTGGTCATGCTCATGTTTAATTAGATTTTATTATTTCTTGTACACCCTGAAAATCCATATGCTGGAGAACAGCTTTGTAACAAATGTATGGTTTCATTAAAGCAGGATAAAAAAGAAACAATCAGTGAACGTTTCCATTTGACGAATTTATATTGCTCACGACTGATTCAGACATTTTCATTATAAAACAGAACCGTTTTTAGTGAACAAATAATAGTTAATTATAAAATGTTCAATACCTTTATGGGAGGAAAGCAGAAATATACAGTAGAAAATAGTTATCTTTTCAGTATAGAAATCCATGAATACTATTTTGAGATGAGGCAAACACCTCCGAGCTCAACCACATTTGAACACATGAAGAATGAATTTGAAACAAACGTTTCCCCTGTCCCTCTCATTCTCGCTTCACTCATGCACATAAGCATAAACCCAGAGAAATGTAGCACATCTTTTTAAAGGGGATTTTACATATCCCTTTAAGGAGATTGTGATGTAGTCGCATCACAAATTATCAGAGAAAAATAGCCTACCAACAGTGTAGCTGAAACTCCCTGTCTGGTGCCTGTAGCCAGCACAGTGCACAACACGCAGAAGTTGGACAAGTGCGCACTTGAGTTAGGGGGGTGGGGGAGGGGGATTTTCAACAGGCAATTTAATGAGCTAGTTTGATGTGAAACTCATTACATTACATTATTCCCTTTTAGGACACTATAAATAAGATGAAGTCATTCCTAAAAACCTAGCTGATATGAGGGTAAGAGGCCGTGTCCTGGAGCCGTGCCTTGTCTGTGCATGTGTCTGTTTAGCAGTGGTATCAACCTGATTTGTGACACACATACAGAATATTTATCTTATACACACTCCCAAGCAATGCAGACCCACCAATGCAGACCACACGCACACGCACACAATCATTTTGATTTGGCAGAAGAGCACAGCAACTTAGTACTTCAAGAGAGGGGGGAGTTGAGGCATCATCCATCTGCATAGATTCCAGAGGAATCCAAGAAATTCTCTCCGGAACATTTGTCATTCCATCACATACACACGCACACACACACACACGCACACACACACACACGCGCACACACACTCAAACACACATTCCATCACACAAACACATTCAAACACACAGCCACACACACAGATAAAAGAGAACTGTTTGGAGCCAGAACATCCATCCCTGTAGTCTTCTGACGCTATGGCACTAGTCTCACTTCATTGAGAATTCCCCCCGAGGCAACACCGCTTCTAATCGGTTTCACTGTGAAATCCTTCGGTCTTCAATCTGACAGTGGCACCACAGCTAGAGTTCTTCTGGTGCCCACAGACAGAGAGCCCAAACATCCATCCCTAAAGGCCTTTGGTGTCAGACTGAGATGGCAGCCAAATATTAGAAATGTTCTTATACTACAGTTTGGCATGTTAAGACTTCTCGTTTTACTTTGACTTTTTTCATTGTCCTGATTATGGGCCAGGTAATGACAGGTGTTTGGATGTGGGAAGACATCGAGTTCCTCCAACACCAGGTGTGACTGGCAAGAGCATCAGTTGTTCTCTACAGACTAGATTCTCAGAATTTTCAGAGTACCTCCAGCTATTGACTGCAGCTTTTTACAGCTCCCCAGGGGACTAGATGAACAATGAGAACTTAACTCAAATATTACTCAACAGACAGGTACATGCCGCAAATGTGTAAAGCAAACAAAATCCACATGAACACTTCTGAGCCATACACGATAGGATAGCTTATGTTTAAGCCATCTTGACAGAATAGAAATGTTTCATCTTTTTCAAAACCACAGATCCAAAACATGGGTTGTTCAACAGCAAAGAAAAAAACATGGAAATGTATTTACAATTACACACTGCTAATTTTGCACATTTACAATTTTGCCAGGCAGTCGGAGCTACTTGTTCAGTTCACATCATCAGGTCGTTGCTGAGATACAACCTAGCTAAAATGTAGCCTGTGGTTTCCAACTTGGTAGGAAGTGACTAGGTGTCTGGGCGGTCACAGTCCTGCCCACTTGTCACCGCCATTAGCTGTAACGGTCCGTAAGCTCCACAGGCCATTTTCACGTCGCCAGCCTTCAGCAGATTGACAGGCTAACACCACCCATTGTGTCACAGGCTGCCCATCAGAGTCCCACGTTTCCATGCCAACAGTGCTCATAGGTGAAGTGTTCCAAATCTTTGTCAGTCCGGACAAAACTAATTGGCCCAGTAAGAGAGTTAATGTGGCCAGTGCATTTACTATTAGCCGTAACTGTCTTTGAGCAGCTGAGAACCAAGAGTGAGAAAGAGAAGAGGGACCTTGTAAAAGAAAACATAAATATTCGTTATAATAGAAATCACTAAAGTTATTCTTGTTCCCATATTCAGTCGTCCATGGGCTCGTGGAGGTATACTTCAATCTCTAGAAGACGTTTGGAAACAGCCACTGCGGGGTCAGTACACACAATGGGGGGGGGGGGGGGGGGGGG
>JACXGI010008416.1:0-22892 GCA_016801175.1 Esox masquinongy | reverse complement strand
TTGGCGGTGATTATGAAAATTAATTACAGTTCCTAGTTAATCTGATCATGGCACAATGGTGCCATGACAATGCAAGCAAAGCAAATTAAGGTAAGCAATTAAGAGGACAATGAAATGCCACCGCTTGAACGGCTTAGACGTTTGAAATGGAGTTGCTGCGCCTAATGTTACAGACATAGCGATGAGACTCCACAAAACGGAAATACTGACTTGTCATCCGTGTTCATTTTTGAGAATGTTAATTAATGTTTTTTCAACTTGGTTAATTTAGGTACATTGACTTTGATACAATAATGTTTATGTGTATTGTTTGACTCTCTTGTTTGACAAATGTCTCAATCAAAAGGATCAATGCTGTAGACCTATTAGGTAACAATATGTTTCCCCATCTGAAAGACCTTACTAATTACTTGACAAATCTTAGCTAGCAGTTTCCTTTCTGCAGATCTGGGGATTAATTAACCCATGTTGCTTTGCTGCGTTACATAATGTTTTTCTCCCTCGTACCAAATGGGTTAAATCTCTTTTAACCGGGAAAAAAAGGTATTCGTTCCTGGAGTGGTTTGAATGCCAGTGAAAGCTCCTGAGCTCCACTATAGCTTGGATTTAAGTAGTGGAATCTCCTTACTTTACCTTCAGAGCGACAAGCTGTGAATTAATCTTACACTTGAATAGTGGCAGGAGGGACTCTGCCTCTGCCTTACCAAGGTTGCCTCTTAGCATCTTCCCTCCCTAAATCCTCTAGTTTACGTTTTAACCTTTAAAAAGCCCATTTTGAGGATTCGCTCAGGGTAAATCCAGTCTTAATAACGTAGATGTGCGAATCATTGAGGTGCTTTGGATTTTGCCATCCTATGCAATTTCTGGAGCTCTTTGAATCTGTATAGAATTATAAAGGGTAGGCTTTCTGCTGCCACAGCTGAGATAACTGGATGTGAGTGACATATCCCTATTCCCTCTGAATGACGTAAGACCACATCTCAGATGCCCTGAGCCCAACTTTGATTGAGCCTATTATAAAACAGGCAGACCACTGAGATAGAATGACATCTCATCAGTCCCAGTGAAACTTCTCTTCGAGCATGGACAGTGCCATTGATGCATCTCCATGGCAAAGTAGTCAATTTCAGTGTAATTGAAAATGGAACCCCCACCCAGTTGACTAGATTAAAATGGCAGATGTCTTCCATGGAAAATGTCCATGCTATCATTTTTTTTCTCCCTGTAAATCCTCTTATCATCTTTATGTCAGGTGTTGAAGCTAATGGTGCACTGAGTTTAGAACTTTCTGCAAGTGCAACTCATAGGGCCACAGGCAGGCAGGCAGGCAGGACAGACAGACAGACAGACAGACAGACAGACAGACAGACAGACAGACAGACAGACAGACACACACACACACACACACACACACACACACACACACACACCACTTTGACTACAGGCACCGACAAAGACAACCTTAACCGGAGGACACGAAAACAAATGAATGAACTGACCCAAAATCTTATTTAGGCGACAGTGGCAGATAACCCAATGAGTTTAAAATAGCCTTTACACTATTGAATGCACACTTCCTTCAGGACTACAGGCCCCCCTGGTGTCTAACTGAACGTGCTCAGGAGACAACAATGGAACACGTAATAGGTACTGTATAAGAAATAATAGATGTCTAGCATTATGTAAGTGTTTCTATTCTGGGTGGGCCTACAGTAACATGCCCTCTCATAGCGCTTAGCTAGTAGATAATGACTGTGCACGGTGACCTGGAATGTATGCATCAAAACACCTAGACTGGCATATCAAACAAGGTAATGTACAGTTCTCTGCAGAATTTGAGCACTTCTGCTTTTCAGGAAAAATAGAGGTCTGGCCCTTCTTTCATCCTCCTCTCAGAGTTTGCAATGTCCTTATAATTAGCCCGTTAGAGTGTGCACTAATTAGGATGATATAAACATGAGGTAATTAGTTTGCTCTATGTCAGGGGAACAGGAGCTAACACAGACATATGCCAGGCTCTCTCTCTGGGAGCACCGACTCCTCTCTCCCTCTACCCAGGGCCCCAATTAGCCCAAACGTCTCCCATCAATTTCTTGTACTTCTTTTACCGAAGCTTTCTCTTCTCCACCATACGCCATTACGAGGCGAAGCAGCAAGCTGAAGCAATTAGAAATGCTCCAGCTCTGAAAAAATGGAACATCACTTTAGTTCTGTCTTCTTTTTTTTTTTTCTTCAGCTAAATTATGCTTCGGTGACCCGTACATGGAACGTGAGGCTGGTTTCTGTGACTGTGGATGAATATGGCCCATGCTAGGTCTTTGTAGGGCATGTGATTAACAAGGTCTGCTAGGACGGGGGAGAAGGTGTGTGAGAAAGCACACTGGGGACTGTGTGATTCACCCCTGCCAACAAATGAGATCAGGATGGACGTGCGGCTGCTCTAATCTCACAGAAAAAGGACAAAAGGGAGAAGGATAAAAGCACAGCAAGGCTTAGCTTCTCACTCTTTCTCTTCCTCCCTCGGTCTGTCTCTGTGTCGAGGATGGCACATTGATAATGTCACATCTTCCTGCTGATTTATTCACATACTGTAGGAACATTGCTAATGTCACATGCTATTGGTGATATATTCACATGCTGTAAAACTCTGACACTGGAGCGATTTAAAAACCTCAAATATATACAGATATTTTTTTCCTTCTCCATCTTTTTTCTGTTGACACCCGATTAGCATTTTGGATATATATCATTTTCATGAAGGACCTTGACATAATTGTGTCGACTTTGTATCTTACATAACAATTGCTGGATGAAAGTCTGGACAAGTTAGTTCCCAGTCTCACAAACACAGTAATTATCCTGCTGTATCCTCTTTAGTAAACATTTCACAGAATGTTTGTGACTTTCATGAAGATGTGCTATGCATAAAGAGGCACATTTCTCTGGCAGCAATGTTTTATGTTTGCTGATTACTTCCAAATAAACAATCATCCACCAAGGCTAAGACAGAGAGGCTGAAACCAATTGCTCATCATCTGTCATGAAACCTGCAGGGAAACATAGGCCTGCAACAGCAATCTGACAGCAATCTGTCGCATTGTTTAAAAACATTGTTATTCTTCTTCTTTTTTTTTTAGACAAAAATCCAAATTTCCCAGAACCTGTATAGATAGAAGACCTATCCATTAACATTAGAGGTATTGTTAGAATTTAGACAAATATACGTTGCCAGACATGATTTAAACTTATCATAAAGTGAGCGGATAGCTATATCTAACAAAAAACAAACATAAATCATCTGAAACTAGTGTTGTAGTATTGGCCCCCTTTCAGACAGTTGTCTATTTTTGATACTGCATGTCAAAACTCTAATATTGGATAAGGAAATAAAAAATAAGGGAACCTGCGTGAAAAATAACACATTTGTGTACTTATATTATTAAGTTAATTTGCCCTGTTTTAAAAGTAATGGTCCCTTTACTGTCTATAATAGTTTGAGGCACCTTTAGCGGCAAACGCTGCAACCAAATGCTATGTAGTTTATTAGTCACTGACATCACTGTGGAGGAATTTTAGGACACTCTTAAAGCAGAATTGCTTTAACTCAGAAATACTTGTTTCTTTTTCCAGCAAACTAGAGGCTAAGTTTGGATCACATGTTTTGGAACTCATGTGATTTTTATGTACTGCCCAAGATACTGTGCTATTAATGGACAATGTGATAACACAATAAGAATGTATCTGTCAAACATAGGCTGTATACCTATTATTATCTCATTTGGCCTCTTCCTTAAGAAGAAAATAATAAAAGCACAGATTAATGGTAGTGCTGAAAGCCTGAATGCATGAATATATAAATCTTTGACAGCAAGAGTAATATTTTGCCTGGAGATGTGTATCATGACTCAAACTCGAATGCAAAGTTCTGCATGACAGGGTGCACAAATCTCCAAGAGCCTAACAAAGGCAGGCAGGCAGCCAACACAGGCAGTGGCTGAGATCTATTGGCACAAATTGTCCTGTATAGGAGGTAGCTATGGACTGCTGCAGTGACTAAGTACGTGATAGAATAGCGATACTATTCTGGGGGCGGTGGAGAATGATTGTGTATGTACATGCATTGCAGAGCAAAGCAAAGACAGAAGCCTAGCTTGAGGAATAGTAGTGGCTCAAGGATCCCTGAAAGAAAATGTGATGCAATGACTTGTAGAGAAGATCTAACCAAGCATAGCCTGATTAAATTGTGTTTGCGTTTGCGTGTGTGTGTGTGTGCATGCCTACATATGTGCGTGTTACGATTTATGATATATGCAAGTGATTGACGACCACATTAAAAGCGGCAGCTACCCTCCAACACCATCTCACTCTGCCCCTCTCTCTGTCTCAACACACACAAACAAATATTATAAACTATCAAACAAATTCTCCAACCCAATGAGGCCAGGATATTAACAGAATATTATAAAGACGTTTAATGAATTTCACTATTTATTTCTGACTGAGTTTCATTTCAATTCATGCCATCTATCAAGTGATAAGGTCTCCCCCTCAAATGTCTTACAAAGAAATATGACTTATTTAGCAGAAATCCAGTGGTTATGAGAAACAAGGCTCTTTTCACCTTTCATCATCAGGACAAATAATTGATAAGCTAAAAAAAAGTAAGTTAGTATTTTAATACTAAGTAGAAATGTATCTTTGTTGGAAAAGTGGGAAAAATAAGTAAAACAATTTGTCCTCTTATGTTTTTCTTCAAACAGGCAGAAAACAAGAAGCGTGGGTTAAGTGACTGTGGTCTAACAGGCCTGAGTGAACGCATGCCTATAGGGCATGATTTTAAAAAAAAGTGTATCTCGACAAATGTCTCTGTTCCCCTCTGAAAACCGCCCTTAAATAATTCAAACAATTGCTGAGTAAGAGAGCCAGAGTCTTTGTGAATTAAAATAAATGTGACAAGAGAAAGAAAAAACATCTAATACTGTATGTTCTCAAAAAACTTCCAGGGCAGAAAATAGTCCCAGCTATAACCAATGGTTCGCTTCAAAACAGACGCTACTTGTGCGGACATCTGCTGGTTCTGGTGATCTTGGTCTGTTTAAGTCTTTCAGGGTGACACGGCATTGATTATTCCATCATTATTAACACAATTGTTTTAACTGTTTTAATAATGATGTAGTTTAGACTGGTTAGCAGGTACCGTAAACGAAAACACTGTTCCTGTAAGTAACTCTATGTGTTTTTACATCAAGTGGTCCTGACATTAAAGACTCTTGCAAGGTCTCAAAGGTACAGGTCCATTGGGACCTACAATTAAAACAAAGCTCTCGCAAGTTTTAAATTTGTATGAATATGTAAAGGCCAACTTCAAAATTCAGACAATTGTCTGAAAGCAAATTTGATATGTGAATAGACCTTACTTTGATTATCAGACAATAGATGAAAACTAGCAATTGGTATGTGATGAAATTCCATTCAGGATGTAAAACGGAAACAGTTGTATGTGCTAGTCAGATGTAATTCGTCTGTGGTTCCTAGTGTTACCCAGGCAGGTGCTGTCCCGTGGACCAGACATTGCCTGGACACAGATCCATACCTCCCTCTTTACCCTTCACAAGAAGGCCAGAGCTGTATGACTCACTTAAGCCTCTCTGAGGAGTTGGTTCCATGTTTCACTGATTAGTCCGAGTTGATTTAATGCCATATCCTAGCTGATTGCACATGATCCTCTTACCTCATCTTGATATAAATAGAGGCTCAAGAGTATGGTGCAGCTCTTTCTTTACTTTCTATTCTATGCGGTTTAATCCCTATTTTTTCCTCTTTCCCTTAGCTACAGAATTGACCTCTCCTTGGTTGGACCGGAATGAGAGAGGGGAAATGCACAAAGGGGGTTGTGGTTTCTAATAAGACAAATGGCTTGACACTCAAGACCTACATAGAGGCACTTGGACAATACCTTAGTATGTGTCTGTGTGTGTGCTATTGTAGCCAACTATATGTGTAGCCTACATTATGTGTGTGTGGATGCAGTATGTAGACTATAGCTGTGTGTGTGTGTGTGTGTGTGTGTGTGTGTGTGTGTGTGTGTGTGTGTGTGTGTGTGTGTGTGTGTGTGTGTGTGTGTAGGCTAAAGCAGTGTGTGGGTGATCTGGAAGGTGGCTTGAAGTTACTGTTATCTGGGGATACAGTACAAAGTGTCTGCTAGTGCCGGTGGCAAAAGGAAACAGAAGCAGGTAGAAGATTACAAAATTCAATTTAAGGCCATGGAGGGTTAGCGGAGGGGCTAGCCCTTTGATATAAGGTGTCACACTGCCAGTGCGTCTTTTTCCTTCCGGTGTCACAGCAGTAGATCAGCCGTAGAATCTCGTCCCCACCCTGTCCTTCTGTTGGATCTGCTGTAAAACAATCATACTCTATCTCTACTGGTTAGTCTTAGCTTCAGGGCCCATGGTGGCGCCAGCTGCTGCTATTCATAAACAGCTCAGTAGGGTTTGCAGTGCGGAGGAAATGAGAAGAGGGAATAGCCTGCACGGGCCTGTGGTTCTCTTCCCATGCAGTCTTCACACAGGGTGTCCCGGGAGCTACAGCTCACTGGCACCAATTTGAGGTCGAGCCTGCAATCAAGGCAAGTAAAACCAACGTACTGCCCCAGAGACACAAGGTTGAGGAGTTCAAGCCTAGGAAAACAACATCAGCATGTAGGAACTATCAGGGGCCTCACTGGGCTCAATGCTGTTTAGTCTCGTTTCCATCCGTCACTGCCTTTTTATAGACTGTGTTAGCCTCACTTTTACTGAGTCCGTAGCAGTGTGCTATTGTGGAGGTGGAAGGAGAGTATTCAGGGACCATTCAGTCAACTGCGAGACAAACCTCCACAACCCAATTCATTACCTAAACAATCGTGATCACTGGATCAATTGATTGATCTGTTAATTATTAAAGTGAAGAGATCTGATGACACACATTAGGCAGCTGTCCTGCAGACCGTAGATCCTGTTACGGGGGATGAGACAGGAATTGAATAATGGGGACAAAATATGAAACCAGAAACTATTGGATATTCATTAAGAAAGCCTCAGTGGAATCTGTGCATTTTAGCACTTAATGGCTACTTAAAGCCAATGAGGTAGAGCGAGAGAGAGAGAGAACGAGAGAGACAGGATGAGAGGCAGTGGAGAATGAAAGCGTTCTGTAAATGGTTTTTAGAGGAATGCCTGTGAAGTGGAACAGGACTGGAGGAGAAATTAGCCAGGGGACATGCAAACGGAGGGCTGCGTCGGGCTGAGTGACATCCCACCCACTCTTTAAAGCTGTCTGTGTTACTCAGTACACCCAGTATGAAAGGTGAACCCATCAAGGACCGATTTCCTTCCTCTAACAAAAGATAGACACAAACAATACCTCAATGCTAGGGGCACTGATTTGACACTTTTTATTCATGTCTCTGTCTGATGGAATGATGTCATATTGGATGGCTAAGCACTACACAAATATTCACATACTGTATACAAGATCATTTTAGCAGTAAAATCTAGAATCTAGATAAATATACAGGGTATGAAACCAAGAACAATTTAAGATTCTTAAGTATGTGGAGGTCTTTGAAAATGGGGAATCTCTGAGTAGAGAATGAGATCTCAAAGGTAGTTATGCCAGACTTATACCTGACACAAAAAACGAACACTGTAAGTGTATTTTTCAGTTTGACTTTCAATTGTCTTTGAAGTTGCCAGTAAGCTGTTCCTTGCATTAGTACCTATGTGGGTAGGTTTTCAAAAGTGAAACAATTCAATGAAATTTAAAAAGTTCACATTTAAAATATTTGCTATCTTTAAAAAGAGTTAATGTGGTTATCTGTGATTCAAAAAACAAAGCAGCATTTTTTCTGTTCTACAGCTTTGAGCTGCTGCTGGAGACAATTCAAAGACAAAACTATAGACACATAGATTAATCATCCATTTGATCAGATAATAATAATAATAGAAGTTTTCGACTAGCCGTACATAAATTGTATAGTCATGGTAATTAATATACTGATAGTAAACAGAAGATTTAAAAATGTTAATCTAGGATAGTCTAAATATGTGAAACAACGTTGGTTTAGTCTCTCTATCTTCAACGGTTCAAAAGATACTGTTAGTGGGTTAAATTATGATAATTATCCAAATTATGCAAATGAACATTAGTGTAGTCATAGTCCAAAAATGTTTTTGTAATTTTAAGTTGGGATACCACAAACATGTTTGACACAGTTGTTTTCATCTCTATAGGTTGATCGGTTCAAGAGATACCATTTTAGAGTTAATTATCACAAATTATGCAAATTAGGCAAATTAATTTAGTCATTGTCGATAAACAATTTTAATTTGGGATAGCTTAAACATGTAAAGCAAAGTTTATTTGGCCTTTCTAACTTGAACGATTAATTAACATTTAAGGTTTTTATATTGGGATAGCCAAAATGTGAAAAAAAGCTGGATTTGTCATTGTAGCTTAAACCGTTTAAGAGACACTGTTTTAGGGTTAATTAATGCTAATAATGCAAATTATGTTTGTTTATATTGTCATAGACGATACTCATTTAAGGGTGTTACACTGGCATAACCTAAAATGTGAAACTGTTTGCTTGGTGTCTCTAAAAGTGGTGTACAGTAGTGTGGCTATGCAGATATACATCTTGTATAGCCATTTTTTTAAGTAGTCACTGCATATACTCATTTTCTAATCCCCACTGATATATATCATAGTAGTTTAGTGGAGCTGTACACTAAATCATTTAATAAGACTGATAGAACATATCACAATATTTACCTTAAAATGATGACAAACTATTATGCACAGCTGTTTGTACAGTGGTGGATAATAGCTTACATGCACATTTTTCACAATGGAATTAGCTAGAAATGCAACCGGTTTGATGGACAGAGATGAAAATAACAGTTTGGAAAAGAGAACCGAAGCTACAACCATGACTAGTACAATGCCCAAAACTGTTTCTGCTTTTAAAAAACAGCAGAACAATAGGGTGTTTATATTTAATTTATGGTTGGGTTATTACTTGGCTACTTTTTAACAAAGTAAAACATCTAGATAATAGGTAGAAATAGGAACTGGCAGAATGATATCACTATAATTTGCATATATCCAGTGGCCATTTATTTAACCAACTACATTTTAATGCGAAAGGGAAGAGAAATGGGATATTTGTCAGTTTGCCAACAAGGTCCAACCGAGAGTTGTATTTTGCATCTGACCGATCCCCTTGGAAGGTGTGTGGAAACTGCCCTGATGAGCTCCCTGGGAGCATTTAGGGTTAACTGCCTGCTCAAGGACAGAACAACATGTTTGTCACATTGCCCGCTCAGGAATTTGATCTATCATCTTTTGTTTACTGGAAAGATGCTCAAACCACAAAATGAGAGTATGCACACTTCTACACTGGTCTCACTACAACGTATGTTTCTATAGTTCAAGAGCTACTGATTCAGGATGAATTAATGGTCATTATGCAAATTAACTTAATAATTATAATTATAGTCAAAAACACATTTAAGAATTTTAAGTTAAAACAGCCTTAAATAGTCAAAGCAAAAAAAATTTATGCACATTTTAAAAGATTATAATTACAAAAGTAAAGCATCGAAATATCTCAATAGAATTGTAACTCAAATTGGGCCAATTTAAACATCAACAATGGTTTAGAGTTAATCACTTGAACGATGTTAGAGATATTTCTAGAATTCTTTCCCAATTCAAGTATGTCGTAACTTTTTTCCTCATTGTGATACATTAGGAGATCATTTAAATACTGATATAATAAAAAATCTATATGTAAATTGTATCAAAATGATCTTCTCAAGCAACCTGAGTTCCTAAAGTCTGGATGTTTCAAAGTTGCTTTCATATTGATAGCTTTTATCATTTAGGCTATAGAGCAGAGTAAAAAAATTAAATAGTAAGAAACTCTACAGCACCCCATAATTATTCCTTCCTTGGTAACTATTTAGATAATATTTTATAATCATATATCATTGTAATTGTATGCCAAATTTGTTTGCTACCAATTCGCAATACTTATGTTGTTCAAATTTAGCAGTGGACATTTGAAACCCCTTTGACATGCATATATTAAAAACAATTATCATGGTTTCATGATAAATGGATGTGGTTCAAACCAAAAGGAACATTTTTAAATGTTGCAGTATTGCAAATGCATTATTTGGACATAAAAAATACCTGTCACATCAACTGCCCACGTTGAAATATGTTGATTCTCATAACAAACAAAATATCAAAGTAATAATCATGTACAGCTATGTAAAATATAAAAAAAGTATACAGAGTTATGATTAAAACAACATAAAAATGCTCATTCCCTCTCTTAAAATTTTGCTTGATTTTTCTGCTAGTATACCTGAACTAATGAAATTCACCGATGACTATTAAGTGCTTTTGAACAGGGCTTTTTCAGTTCTGACATATCCATGTTCAGTCACTTAACAGCTGATTATAATAGTTCCCTCAAGTAGCGGTTGGCAGAGTCTAGCTAATAATTGCCTGATACGGAAAAGTGTTCTAACTCACTTCTGTACAAACTACTCCATTTTGTGTTTACCAGTTAATAGCCAAATTATTGCCATTTTAACAGCAAGTCAAAATTGACAACATTATAATGAATAGTTAACGTTTTGGCGAGTCCAAACATCTTTGATGACCAAACTGAAACAGCCTCAGAGGAAAAATCACGTCTCTGATCCTTCCTCCCTGGTGCTTTAATTGGGCTTTGACCCGGCATGCAGCATCCCTTTCGTCCTCCTTCTGACTGTTTCTTACTTCATCACAGACACAGCTGAGAGTTTTCCACAGCTCCCAGTCTTTCTAACCGCTTTCCGTTGGGACTGCACCGCACTGAGCCATAATGAAAGGCACAGCCAGCCGTGTCGGCCGGCAATATGGCTCTTTTATCAAGCTAAACTGGGCTGACGCCTGCTCCTAAATTATTAAACATTCCCTGAAATGAGCAACAACATAGCATACAGAAAATAAAAACTGCTGCAGACCCCCTTTAGTACTTTGAATAGGACAGGGAGAACAGTCCCTGTGTTTAAGATGATGAGATTCACAATGTCACTGTAATAGGGAGCAACACATACTTAGGCTGGCATATTTCCGTGAAAAAACAAGAAAGTACAGGCCTTGGGATCCCCTGACGGGAAAATATATGCGGTGTCTGAGAGAAAACTCAGACTGAATTAAATGAACTTCCAATAAGAAATAATAGGCCTGCCTTTAGTTAATCATATTGCAGGTAATAAGAGTTCTCTGTCTCTCGATGGATTCATTCCATAACATGCTGACGGAGTGCAGAAGAATTAGTCAAGCAAAAGCTCTCTTGGTCATGTAGGAGCAGAGCCAGTCGAAGAAATTATAATGAATGGCTTGGTACTGTAGCTTGCCTGTAGGTGCTTCATGATATATTTCTGAAAAAGGTTTTGTGCATTGTGACATTGGTGCCATAGGTGTTCTGATATAAAATATTTTTTATTCCTTTATCACAGCGATGATCTTGGAGGCTTTCTGAGCTGGAAAGACAACATTTTTTATTCCTGATTAGAAATTGAGCAAACTGCAGTCAGCAGAAAGGGTAAATAATGTTGAAAGTGATGATTTATATGGATAACATGGGCTCTGTGGACTTGTTTTGTTTTGCAGCACAGTCATAGCATCATTAATTAAAACTGTAAACACACAAGTGCGTCAATTAATTTCCTCATTATACAAAACAAACATTTACAGGGTTTTAGTTTTCGGTTCCTGTGATCTTTGGTTCCTTCCAGTTGAGTTATAAACAGATTACTTTCTGTCAGTTTTTTCCTTCTAAAACGGTACCTCTTGGAGCATAAATAATCCCCTTTAACGAAATCACTCCAGGTGCATATCCATTGATAAAACAGTGTATCGTGCAGGGAAATATGCTTCTTGAGATCAAACGCAGATGGGTTGTGATGGCTCGTGATTGTAATTACCCTGGTATTGGGTATAAATAGGTGCCTCATCTGGGAAGGCCAGGGGATCCATCCACATTAAAGAGCTATAGTGTAAGCTTTGGGATTACCTGTATCACTCTAGCTCTTTTAGAAATTACCATAAAATCTTCTAAAACAAGCGGGAGCTAACCGAATGCCCTTTACATTACACCCTCTACTATTTTACTAAACGCACTGTTGAGTTTAGCGGCTGGAAAGTCTGGGCTAAAGAGGGCAGTAGTACAGGGTCACTGAGGCAGTAAATATAGCACTAGTACTGGGCATCCAGCCATGCGGACTGGGACCATGTTGATCTCCACTTCTCCTTTCTCTATACTGACACATTAAAGGACAGGCAGGGTAGGGCAGGGCCAGTCGCTCCGTTATAGTGGCATCTGACTGCTGTTGATCAATACCTCATTAATCCATGTTGTGATTTTGCTTGAATCAACTTTTTTTCCCAGCTCATGAGGTCAAGAGGTCCACTTTTCAGTTTGGTGAAGACAGGATTATGTAAGATAGTAAAAATAACCCCTGCCCTGTCTTTCATCTGGCTGTGAAAAAAGCCTGTATAGGTTTAACACACACTCAATATCACACATTATGAGTTTAGAACATACAGTAAACACTCTTATACATCAAGCCCACACACATAATGTAAACAAACACACAAACTCCTGTGTGAATAATTCATGTTAGGGAAACCATTTAGCCATGCCATGATGTTGTAGCGATGACTTAAGACCTAAAAGAAGAGCAGTATGCAAGTACCCAGCATCTGTCAGTGGAGACATGCAAAAAGTGTATGCATCAAGTGCATGATTAAGTAATGTGCCTCAAAATGCTGCTGAGGCGCAACTGTGAACAAAAAGACATTGATTGGCAAATAAACTACACAAACTAAAAGGTGAACGATGTGCATTAAAGCCAGAGAGCCGAACATGACACATGTGGCAGTGTAATAACGTAGCAATATGAACCCGAGCTAGGTTACCGTTGCCTCCTGGTTCTAAATTTCATTTTTATGTTTCCAGCGTCTGGTTTGGTTCATGAGTAAAAAAAAAAACTGAAATTACTGGAAAACTTCTAGATTCTTAGTCGAGCGTGTTACGAACCAAGAGTCAAGGGTGCTTAGCCCTGATCCACAGTCTCTGTTAACAGTACATACACGATAAAGGATTTACCTCTCTCTCCTGAGCCTTTTTGTTTTTGCTTTTTGGGGTTTTTTTGTTTTTAAAGGTTGATGCGACGGGTCATACCTCGCATTCCCTGGAGCCGGAAATGGTGCAGGTGCAGGAACCAGTCCCGTTGCCCAGCACTTCTAAGGCCTCTGGGGTGGCGGCCGGGTTGTAGCTCATATAATACTCCTGCAGCTGGGAACTCAGATTCTGCTCCGGCTCAGGGCTCTTTTTCCGCCGCTTGCGGCCCACCACGGAGCGCTGCTGCAGGAGCCGTGCTGTATTTGGGTAGCGCCTCCACGACACGTAGATGATGGTCAGGATGAGTGACATGGTGAAGAAGAGTGCCACACTTCCCACGACCACCTTGTGGAAGGACATGTGCTCCAGCTCCGGGGGCTGAGTCACCACCAGGCTGCGGAGGGAAGGCCGAGCTCGGGGAGGGGAGTCTCTGGGGTCCATCCCTACCCGGCTGGGGAAGGTAGGCCGGGGAAGGGGCTGAGGCCTAGGTGGGGGTAGAGGGGTCAGGGTGGTGGGTGGAGGCAAAGGTGGAGGGGGGCTGGTAGGGACTTGGGTTGGGTCGGGTGTAGTTTCAATGAAATCAGGGGTTGGTGAAGAAGTTTCTGTCTGGAAGTATTCCGTTTCCTCACATATTCCGTTGTTCCTTGTAGCCTCCATGATCTTCTCTCCCTGAAGCTGTTTTGGGCTGCTGCATATCATGGTGGTGTCTTTAGTGCCACGAAAGTTCCTCAGCCAGGCCACCAAGGGACAGATGCTTGTCCCACAATCCCACACATTCCCAGCCAGGCTAATCGTGGTCAGGGAGATCCAAGCAGAAACTGCCTCCTGGGATACATTGGACAACTTGTTGGACTCCAGGTTGAGGATCTGGAGATTGGGCAGGCAGTGGAACACGGCTGGGTCCAAGATTTGGATCTCATTGCCAGACAGATCCAGTTTCTGCAGCGTGTGCCAGGTCCATGGCAGGCCCTGGTTGACTGCTCGGATGCGGTTCCACTGCAGGTAGAGTGCACGAAGATTAGCAAGACGTGGGAACAGAAAGAAGTTGATCCTGGAGAACTGGTTATGCTCTAGGTGCAGCTCCATGAGCCTCTGCAGTCCCAGGAAGGTGGTCCTGGTAAGGGCCCGGAGACGGTTGTAGCCCAGATCCAGAAATTCCAAACTACGACATTCAAGGAAGGCCCGTATGGGGACGTTGGTGAGGCCGTTGGAGCGGAGGTGGAGGTTCTGCAGCTTCTTCAGGCCATGGAATTGCCCCGACTGTAGCACCTGCAGTTTGTTGTAAGACAGGTCTAGGCTGCGGAGGTTGGGTACCCCATGAAAGGTTGAATTGTGGAGCTGAGATATTTTGTTTGAGCTGAGGATTAGTTCTTTCAATCTTCGGACTCCCTGAAAGGCCCGGCTATCCAGAGCAGAGATCTGGTTGTGGTCCAGGTAGAGCCAGAGAAGCTGGTTGAGGTGGGCAAACTGGTAGGGGAGCAGCGTGTGCAGGTCATTGTAGCGGAGAGAGAGGCCTTGGCAGCCCACTGAGATGTTCTCAGGGACATCCAGGAAGCCTGCTGACTCACAGTGAACAATCTTCCCCTCACAACGGCAGCTGTGAGGGCAGGTGCGTTCACCAGAGCAGAGTGGCAGCAAGACCTGGAGGACAACTAGCATGAGGGGGAGGTGGGCCAGTCGCCCGTCACACTGCTTCGAACCTATGAATAGAGACAGAAGTAGGCATGTAAGAGAGGGCTACTTACCAATCCAGATACAGCAGAGCAACAAAAAAGACATACCTTTACCTACAATGACAAAGAGCATGCACACAGTGTTTGTTTTTGGTTAATTGGTATGCTCTTTTTTACCCTGGTGAAGTAGTGCAGGGCTCAGTGTGCTTTTCCAACTCTCTGCATATCTAGTGCAGAATAAAACTGCACAGATCATACAGTCTAGGCCCAGATAAACTAATCAGTAGACAGGACTGCTTCTCTTGACACACAACATTCCTCTCACCCCCTCAGTCATCCAATGCTTTGATCTAATTCGTCTCTGCTTTGTTCTCTTTGTGAAGCAGACAATTTCGTTTTGTCCCTATTTTAAACAATTTACTAGGAAGCAAGAACACCCATAGATTTAGCTCTAATTGAGGCACATTGCTGACTGCTGTGTGATGTCTTCCCTTAAAGACATAAAGACAGCATGATGGTGATCAAACGGTTGTGCATGTAGCAAGTAGTTTGAGGCAGCAACAGGATGGGCTGTTCAGCTCAGCTCTTTCTTCACACACACTCAGACCAAACAGCCTCTTACTCTAATCTCCAGCTTGACTGGTTTGACCGTGGCCAGGGAAAATACTGAACATAAGTCGGGTTCCCCACAGTGAGGTTAAATTCCAGGTCAACCAAGAAGACACTTGTAGCCTCCATGATCACTACATGATGTAAATCTAAACCAAGAGACTCGTGATCTTCTGACCTGATGTTGTGGAATTCTCTTGAGCACCAATGTGTATCCATGAAGTGGCTTCTTCAGCAGAATTGCTATTTCAAAGGAATCAAGGACCTCTGTTGGCTATGGATAGAAGACTGTAAGTTATCAGTACAATGACATGGGGCCCCTGATCACAGCGACCTATTCTGTGGGGCAGTGTTCCTCGCTGAGTATCTGTTTGGAAATAAAGGTGTAAAATGTCCCAAGTAATTCAGGCTTAAATACCTAAGTAACTAGCACACTGATAAATGCTAGATACCAAGCCCTCAAGGGCCCAGTAAGAACTATTGCATATTATAACTTACGTAATGAAATATAAATCTTTGATCTCTGCTACTCATTACATTTAGTTTTAAGTAATTAAGCAGAAGCTATGATAGTAGTGAGTGCATAAACTTTAATTGTGGCCCCCCATGGAAATTGAACCCACAATTATGGCATTGCAAGCACCATGCTCTATCAACTGAGCTACATGAGACATGAATGAAATGAAAACTCTAAGTTTTTCCATACCAATTTATTGTTGTTATTGTCATAAAATACAGTATATGTTACATTCATGAAAAGACATGCTTTCCTTGATGTCATAACGGTATGCTCTGCAATGCAATATGTCTCTTGGTAAATTGTATTTCCTTTCTGTGACCTCAGTATCTGATAATGTTCTGACCTTGAAATGGCCTCACTATTGCCAATGCCTGACATTGGCTTTTGTGCAACTAAGTATTTTCTCTTCTGCAGTGTTCAATAAAAGAAACAGCTGATGCCTTGTTTTATCTCCCAGCCCTTCGGTTGTGGGTTTTAGCTGGAAGTTAGCCTTTTCGTTGTGAATCTTATTCTGGAGGCAGATCTCAGCTGAAGGCAGAAATTGTGATTTTGTTGGCTAAATGATAAGGGCGGAGCTCCATTTGATCACTTACCCATTACAGTCCCGAGTGGGAAAGATTTTTCCTTAATCTCTTGTCCCATGGTTCTCTGGCTCATATTTATAGGATAAACTCTTTTAGCTTATAAAATGTTGATTCAAACTATGTATTGGAAATTATTCAAGCCGCTATGTGTAAATTAAACCCTTAGGTCCTCAAACTATTCCAGTATGCATAGCCACTGCCCTCATCTCAATCAACAGTACACTGACATAGCCAATGAAACATCCACTGCAATTTACTGATTCATCACTTTTACCTAAATGGTAATCCCATTGGAACAGCATGACCCACAGTGAGCCTACAGACCTACAAGCCTTCACATCTATTAGACCATTTCTACGTCATGTGGTGACACGTGCCTCTCCACAGGGGCCTAGACTGTGAAGTGAATCAATAGACACATCTGGACATACTTCAACTGCAGAACAAATTCCCCAGATGTAACATATCATCCAGGCCCAGACCATTCTCTCGTGCTTTGGGCTCACTGACGCCTCCGCAAGATGGCTACGCTAATTAGCACACGTCGGCTCAACACAGATCTCTAAACGGACATGGAGCGATAAAACCCATTGGAAAAGTATTTATCGGGCTCCCTCTGGGGCTTTTAAAGAGTGCAAGGCAGAGAGACGTGGCTACACGTCTCAGATTAATCATCCGGTCATTACTGGTCATTAAACGTGACGTACTGTTCAGCCATAACCATATCTTTCCCCTCTCACAATCTTTCCCCTCTTACAATGATCTGACAAAATATAGGGCCTGCCACGAGTCCCCATTCCTAAGGTGGGGCTAATGTTCTCTAGAAACCACTTGCCTTAGACAATGATTAATCAACAAGCCTGTTAGATAAATAGAGTAAAACAAATTGTTGTGCCACTGCCTGCCTCCGTAAGCATGCATAAGGGAATTAGGAAAGAACATCAGAGGTGCAATGACAAAGGACTACAATTACTTGCAGAAACACACACACACACACACACACACACACACACAATATTATACACTATATTCATCATAATGTTAAAGCTTACATTATCTGTTACATAAAATAGCTCCAGACAGGTTTTTATCCAATGTATCAATATAATGATACACTTATAGACTGCACTTAGGAAAAACATTCCTGTAAACCAAAAGTTTCCTAACACTACTGTGTTAGCTTTACCTCTCAATTAATAATACCTTATGATATGTAATTGTGCCATAAATTAATTAAAGATAATTTTGGTTAAAAGATCAGTCTTGCCGAAACCAGAGGTTGGATCTGAACGTGTTTGGATTTCTATTATTTAAAAAATGAATGCCCCCTTTAACAAAACTCTATGTGCAAAGACACAGAGACAACAAGCTGAGGGCTACCCTGCAGCCATGTTTAGTTGTTGTAAAATCTACAGGAGGCAACCCTCAGGTCGCTCAGCAAATGGTCACAATATACAGTAGTCAATGTACATCCAGCATTTAGCTTCTACTTCCACGGATTGACAAAACAGAGATCGGTCTGTTGTGTTGGTGATTATATTTTATTAATAGCTACAGTAACAACCTAACACTACCTAAAGTTAGCTATCTTGCTGGCTTATTTGATACTCTGCAACAATGTACCATGCAAAATACATTGCCTCTCCCTCAAATGTAGTTAATGGAAGAGGAAGATTTGATTGATTCCCTTACAAAGACCTTGCATTTCTGAAACGGCAATGTCTCCCTTCAATAAAAACATGTTTATTTCAAAGAAGCACAGATATTAAACCAGTTTCTTTATAAGCATGATTGAAAACAATATCAAATCAGTGAGTCCTTTCATTTTCAAGGCTAATAAAGCTGGTGAAATTATTCATAGATATTTATATTTAGAACCAATAAACCATTCATAAAATGTTTTAGCTAGAACCCTTCATACTGTATTTGAGATAGAACCGTACATGGGGGTTTCCGAAGAGTCCGACATAGAGGGTTCCCGGGTTGAAACCTCTTCAAAGGGTTCTTAGCAGGCCCGAAAAGTCTTCCCATATATAGGGATAAACTGAAAGCCTACTTTTTCTAAGTTTGTAAGCACTTTTCTGACTTCAGGGTGAACAAATTAAGCGTGTGCCCCCTATTGCTCTATTCCTGCTACCATCATCACTGAGAGGAACATTTATTCAAAGGATAAACACTGACAGATCAATTTATTCTTCTGTCACTTTTAACCACAATGTTTTACTTCAAGGCTGTTGTAGAATGTTAGTATGTTCCACAGAACTGTTACAAAGTCAAAGGCATGAAACAAGGTTCTGCTATAAGCATAGCTACCACCTCAGGGTTGTACTGCAGATAAAAATCAATCGAAATTCCTTCCGCTTCTCACTGTAATACATTGATGGCTTCAAATTCCTCCAAGGTTAGTTCATTTAAAAGCAACTCATTTAAAATCATCTAAGACTGAGGCTAGCCCTTTCATAAGGCTGGGTTGGATTCTGGCAGCCATGGCAGAGTCAGCTGTCGTCTTCCTTGGCGGGGCGACAAGTTGATATTTCATTTGAATGCACAGTGCTCTTGTGGTGGCTGATGCAAAGGCTATTACCCAGAGTGCCTATCTGAGCAAAGTGGCCACTGCCAAGAGAGCTGCACCATTGAGCACTTCAGAGAACCAAAAAATATGACATACAGCATAAGCCCTCACCATATAGAATAGGTCAGGTACAGGATGTGCAAAATACATAGTGCCTTCCCTGTACAATCATGCTCAGTAATAGGTTTCCTTTATAAGTAGAAAGCAATATGGATGTTGCACTACCAGCAATTGGGAAAGAAAATGTGGTCTCAAGATAGCTTGCCTCAAGATGGTTTATATCTAACATGTCTGAAATGAAGAATAAGCTACAACCTGAGTGTTTCAGAGCTCAGTAAAAGACTCAGGCATTCTATGAATTCAACACATCTACCTTGAGCTGCGGAGGAAACATTCTCTGCTCTATGGGTAATTACTAGTGGTGGGGTTTCCAGGGGCTACGGGAGGTAGAACCAAACAAAATACAAATAAAATGGAGGATTAACCTCCTCACAGTAGAGGTAAAACACCAAGATCAAATACTACCTTCATAGTACAGTCTCCATGTAACACAAAAGCAGAAAAATTAAAGTGTGTATTAGTGCTAGCATAAGCCCTGGCTTAGAAACACTACACTTAAAATGAAGTGCTTTGAAATACCAAAGCTACTGGCAACTTAGCTGGAGTATTTAAACACATCATCTTGAGATGTTTTGAAATATTACATGGTGTGCTGTAACACCCCTGTATCAAGTGTTGTGAAATACCTTGCCAGGAACTAGTATAACTAATGGATAAGTTTGAAAACATTATCTTAGCTTTTGTAAAATCTTTGGAACCCTCTTATGGTGTTTCAAATCTTGGCTAGTGCAGTATAAGGTAAGAGAAGAGATATTAAAACAAAAGGAAAGCAGAGATATTAAAACAAAGTTTGGTCGAAATTCCGGCAAGGGTGTCTGACAAATCACAAAATTGAGACTCCTCTCACCACCATCTGTGCCAAGTGAAATCACACAGGAATCAAAAAGATCAATAGATCTTAACATGTACCCAGTATTGCGCTCACCATATGCTCAATATGAATGCTTGTGAATATGTTGAGTTTTGACATTGTTTGAAATGTATGCCA
Organism: Esox masquinongy; assembly: GCA_016801175.1. Lineage (NCBI taxonomy): Eukaryota > Metazoa > Chordata > Actinopteri > Esociformes > Esocidae > Esox > Esox masquinongy. The sequence continues at coordinate 2,601 of JACXGI010008416.1, read as the reverse complement.
AATGTTATTAACATACGGTCCAAATATCCTTGACTAATTGACAGCATGTATTTGTCAGACTGCATCAACCTGAATGTTTAATGGTTAATAGTGGAAAATGTGTTTAGCTACTGGGTGTGACGTATATAAGTACCTGCGAGTGCAGAGCAATTCATGCTTTTTGAGGTTGGGTTGTTTTAGTTAGATTATAAAAACAATGACATTTCTGATTCATGTTTAGTTAAGTGTTTTAAAACATTAAATACACTATGAAATAATGAAATTGAAATATTTGTTGGGTTGGTTGTGCCCATCATTACAGTGTTAATCATATATTATCTATATTACTTTATTAAATTATTTCAGAATTTCTCACAGTCAGATAACTGGCTAGAAAATGTAATGTTACTGCTGCACTTCCCTTTTCCACTTAGCTAAGCTAACAGAAGGTGGAAGAGCTGCCTTCTATAGAATAGGTATGTAGAAGAGCTACCTTCTATAGAATAGATATGTAGAAGAGCTACCTTCTATAGAATAGGTATGTAGAAGAGCTACCTTCTATAGAATAGGTGTGTAAAAGAGCTACCTTCTATAGAATAGGTATGGAGAAGAGCTGTCTTCTGTAGAGTAGGTATGTAGAAGAGCTGCCTTCTATAGAATAGTTATGTAGAAGAGATACCTTCTATAGAATAGGTATGTAGAAGAGCTACCTTCTTTTTCACTGTGTTTACAGTCTATGCTCTTGTCATTAAGCCATGCCAAATTATCTCCTCATTCTTCATCCTGTTGCACAATGGATTATAGTCATTGTTGTTTATTGACAAATTTTCTGCAAGGAACTAGATAGCATGTGACAATACAAATCCCTAAAGCCCAGCATCCCAGTTCCTTCCACAGTTTCTCTCGTTAATTGACTGATTTCTCTATAGAGAAAAATCATGTTGAGCAAAAAAAAATCTACTGAAATGTATTAAATAATTAAATAATAAACAGCACTTCAGCTAATTGCTCAATTCACCTCAGAATACATTTCTACAGAAAGTGTGGTTGAGTGTAAAATTCCACAGAAAATCTTTCGATACAAGAAGTCATGGGTTCAATTCCCTCATCTCCCTGTCCCACCTCTCTCTGCCTTTTTTTGCTTTTTTTGTTATTATTTAAAGATTACTATTCTATTTTCTCCCCAATTTGGTGTAATCCAACTCATAATTAAAGCGCTGCATCATTGCAGCAACTGTTAGCGGACTCAGGATAGTCAATGTTGAGATTTGTGTAATCCGAAACACATACAGTACAGACATTCTGGTTCTTATCATGCTGCTCGTACAACCAAGCAGTCTAGATATGAATCCTTACTCTCCAGAAGGAAAGTACTCCTTGGACTTCTACCCTGATGGGGCAAAACTGGGGTCCAATCCGCCACAAGCTGTCATTAGAGCATGACGAAGCAAGGCAACTCAATTCGATTACTAACACCCCAACCCTAGAATGGTGCTGGCCAACTGCACCAACAAGCGTTACGAATCTTTTAATTTAAGCATTAAAAATAATCTATGTGGAATCCACCCCCCAAAAATTTCTCCATAGGCCCTTATTATCAATATTTATACTTTAATCATTTGCATGTCTTCATGCAAATGACAGACACTAAGCAAAACCCTTTTTTGTGTTGTGTGGCTGCAGTTTACATGCAGTGAAAGCCCTAAAACAGTTTTACGCCACGTGCTATTCAGAAAGATTGGGTTATTCAAAGTACATCCATCTGTTTTAAAACCCTTTCTTTGTAACATGTTTAATTGGGGTTTACATTCAAACAACCTCCAAACACCAGATCACACACTGGGGCACTACTTTTCATACAGTGAGGGAAAAAATTATTTGATCCCCTGCTGATTTTGTACGTTTGCCCACTGACAAAGAAATGATCAGTCTATAATTTTAATGGTAGGTTCATTTGAACAGTGAGAGACAGAATAACAACAAAAAAATCCAGAAAAACGCATGTCAAAAATTTTATAAATTGATTTCCATTTTAATGAGTGAAATAAGTATTCGACCCCTCTGCAATCAGAAAGATTTCTGGCTCCCAGGTGTCTTTTATACAGGTAACGAGCTGAGATTAGGAGCACACTTAAAGGGAGTGCTCCTGATCTCAGCTTGTTACCTGTATAAAAGACACCTGTCCACAGAAGCAATCAATCAATCACATTCCAAACTCTCCACCATGGCCAAGACCAAAGAGCTGTCCAAGGATGTCAGGGACAAGATTGTAGACCTACACAAGGCTGGAATGGGCTACAAGACCATTGCCAAGCAGCTTGGTGAGAAGGTGATAACAGTTGGTGCGATTATTCACAAATGGAAGAAACACAAAAGAACTGTCAATCTCCCTCGGTCTGGGACTCCATGCAAGATCTCACCTTGTGGAGTTGCAATGATCATGAGAACGGTGAGGAATCAGCCCAGAACTACACGGGAGGATCTTGTCAATGATCTCAAGGCAGCTGGGACCATAGTCACCAAGAAAACAATTGGTAACACACTATGCCGTGAAGGACTGAAATCCTGCAGCGCCCGCAAGGTCCCCCTGCTCAAGAAAGCACATGTACAGGCCCGTCTGAA
>JACXGI010008415.1:17523-33735 GCA_016801175.1 Esox masquinongy | reverse complement strand
ACAAGGATTTATAGTGGAGAAGGAGAACTGACCCTACTCCCCAGCACAATAATATAGCAGCGTAAGACCTTGGGGCTGAGACAGGGGGGTCCGGTGACACTGTGGCCCTATCCGGGGGAGGCCCCGGACAGGGCCCAACAGGCAGGAAAACAATCCACCCACATTGCCAAGCATCAACCAAAGTGATACCCGCCAACCGGAACCACCCTGAATGAGGGCCGAGTATAGCCAGCAGAGTACAGGCCAATTGCACAAGTGCGCAACAATGACCGAATAAATACTAAGTTCAGCTACTGATATCCCGTAACATGGTTAACCCTCTTTTAAATGTGTGCCATTTGTTGATACTATAATTAATTTATAATCATAATAATAGTTATAAATTATAAATTACAGTGTATTACAGTGTTACAAGGTTGGTAAATTACACTGTTATTTACCAACACTTCAAATCTAGCCCAAGAGGTCAAGAGGGAGGAAGTAAATGTTCTAGACAGTTATAAGGTTACAGTCATAAAAACATGTTAATTTATTTAACATTTATTTAGTGCTGAGTGTAAATGAATAATGTATCGTAAGTTTGTAAGTTTTTTACTTTCTTCTGAGGTTATATTTTCTGACAGTATTTATGTTTTGAAAAATGCCATTGTCTTGAATTATTCTTCTGGACTGTATTTCTCTAAACATTTCAAATTGTTTTTGACATGTCATGTTTGTCATGTTCACAATGGCCAGTTCCTGGGAACTCTGAAATCATAAGTTATCATCAACAAGTGTCTCTTAAATTCTACAAAAAGTAGAAAAATGTTATTTTACAGAATGAATAATGTCTCCAAGTTCATGTAACTTTCCTTGACTGTCCTACGTGTGCTAATGCACACAGATTCATAGTACAGAAGACAGGGGGATCCGCCCAGCACTCAGAGTGTGTTTAAGGTTTTGCAGGTCCAGGGGTTAGCACTGCACTCTGGAGGCCAGGACACACAATCTAGTATCCCAGGGTTTTCAGAACACATCACATTAACCCTAACCCTAACTAATTTCCTGTCTCCTCTTCCATGTTTTTCTCAGTAACATCAAAATTAATATATATAAATAAGGGGAGTAATTCTAGTTACTTATTACCCCTTTGTGAAAATAAGGAGTGGGACTAGTGGGTAAATCATAACTTTGTTACCTTAACACATAAAACTAACTTTATATTGATTTCAACTTTTAAAGCCTATTTTAATGAATAATGTTACAGGGAAAAATTATTCCTGTACATTGTTAAAGGGTAATATAGATGTCCAGTTTTTTCTGTTTTCAGAATGAATACAATAACATCATTCAATGCACAGTAAGAAACATTAAGAGAATGCCCTTTTACATCTAATTTCGCTATTTCTCTTATTTTCAAATGAGGTCTTGATTTCATACCTGTTCTACTGTCACGTCTTGATTTTACTGAATGATTTACTTCAAATTGCAAGGTCCTCTAGCGTTGAAACCCAGCCGTTCCATATGTCTTGTAAAAGAAGCCATCTGAATTAGGTCTGCTAGTTATGGCTTCAACAACTGATGATCCTATCGGAGGGTTCCCTGTGAGGGGTTTGAGATTCACCAACTCATCGTCCTCAATTCAAAAGCTATTTTATTACGTGCACTTCTTCAAGACGTCGGTAGTTGGAGCCAAGCAAAGGAGAATTTCAGAAGTTGGTAGGCTTTTAAGAGAGGCAAGATAGAAGTTGTTGACTCAAGATTGTAAACGTGACACAAGCGCCTATGGAACAAACGAAAGAAGAGTAGGCTATCGCCACCGCGCATCTATCTCTAGCGGATTTCCGCTGTGCTGACTGCAACAGTGTTCTATCGTTCTGAGTGAAAGGTGAGAACAAAAATGTGCTAGGAAGGTGAAATACTTGAGCCGGAGCTGTTTGAATTCTGTAGCGGAGGGTTTTGATTTTTTAAAACTACAACCTTGTACAACCTTGTAAAATGTTTCAAAAACATTAATTTAAAATCGTTTTGCGTAAACATTGTTAACTGTTCTTCTAAAGTTGGCTAAGGTTATCCGTTATTTTTCCTCAAAACAAAAAGCTGAGAGAATATGTTGTCAGAACGTTGGTTTAATTGTAACCAATATTAACTCATGTACAATAAAAATTATTTAACGTTTTAAAAAGTAACAAAAACGTTCCAGTCCACCCTGGATGCTTTGATCTGAAAGGTAAGTGTTCATACTGTTTTTAACGGGAGTTCAGAAGTTTGCATTTTACTCAATCAGTTATTATCACCTCCAGTTAAACACACGTTGCTATACCCAGTTGTCTTTTTAAATAGCGTTTAAAAATCCTGTAGCGAAAAACTGCTCACAACTGCCTAGTGTTTACAGAATGAGGCTAAGTTTCCCTAGTCAAGAAATTCTTTCAAATCTTGTGTCATGATTTGAAAACATCATATATGACTATTTTATGTTGGATGATGTGTGCCTATTAATATACTAGGGACGTCTAGAAGAAATCTTATAGGTTTGGTTCCTAGGAAAATCAGATTTTTAAATGTTGTATTTACATAGCTTTATTGACTCACAATTACGTGAAATACCATTACACAAGACATAATCACAATTATATTGACACTGATTACATTTGGATTGTGTAACAAGTGTCTGAAGCACCTTCATAAGTTTGTTTAGGATAATTGTTCACAGGCAGAGCTAAACCTGTTCCTTCAGCATATCCTCTTTGCCCCAGTGTCCCAGAGGCTAGCACCGGCAATACCAAGCAGCTCATTAAAAACTACCTTATTATGGTCGAGCAAACCTCAAAACCTTTCGGGGTGACTGTAAATCCGCCATGTAAACCTAGACATATAAAATTCTGCTTCCTGTGAGGCAACCTATTCCACATTTAGTGGCCGTCTTTTTGTCCTTGGCCCATACAGCCAATGCACCGATTTGTTTAGGAACACTGATGTGGCTAGACACGGAAGCAGGAGGCTGCCTCCCTCAGAATGCAAACAGTTCAGCAAGCTAACAACAGTACACAGCAACGCTTATAAACACGACTGCTGATGTTTTTGTGATGAATGGGCACGGATTTCCCCAAGGCCGGCCTTCGTGATTTCAGTGTTAGAATTGATGCGTTTTTCGCTCTTTTTGCATTGAATGGAGGTAGGACTGAAAAGCTCTCGACATTCTTTGGCATTGTGTGATACGATGAATGGAGTGGTGAGCATAGTAGGGCTGGTAAATCTCTGGCACCCCCTATTACAATGTTACCACAATGCAGGTGGTGATGAATTGCAATTATGAAGATTTGTTTTGACTGTTTGGGTGAAATGCTCCAATAGGCTTCTATGTTACACAGGGAATGAAGGAATGTAGACTAAATTAACTACCCCTCATCTTACCCCCAAACACCAACCTCTCCAACCCCACCTCTACCCCTCATCTTACCCCCAAACACCAACCTCTCCAACCCCAACCCCACCTCTACCCCTCATCTTACCCCCAAACACCAACCTCTCCAACCCCATCCCCACCTCTGCCCCCCTCCCCTCTAAGTCATTAACCAGGCCCAGCTGTCTGTCAGTGTAAGTTATGACAAGCGTATGTCTGAGGGGTGTGTAACCATGTGCCATTATAAGTCTAGTTGTTACCTCACCTCAGTGCCTGCACTGTATCACCTTGGGACTAGGCAGGAAAACAGTCAGCAAGTATGAGCAAGTGAAGTCGAGAAGCAGATGTGTGTGTGTGTGTGTGTGTGTGTGTGTGTGTGTGTGTGTGTGTGTGTGTGTGTGTGTGTGTGTGAGTGTGAGTGTGTATTTTGGTGAGTATACCGTTGTCTACTTCTTAGCTGAGGCTTCCTAAGATGAAAGCTGGATTATTTGGGGAGAAACAATGTAGATCCAGGAATCGGTTGACTTAACTCTAATTTGGTTGGAAACGTTTTTTTAATCAAAAACTCTGAACAGTAGTCTGTGGCGTGTAGCTATGACATTGTCATGAAAGTTGTCAAGTTTAGATATTGGATAGGAACACGTGTACATTTGAATGATTAGAGCTGGAGTGCACAGTCAAGTCAATTGCCTGTTTGTTCTATTCATTATATGTCCGTGTGTTTAATTATATCCAGATCATTTTTGCCTAATGCCTCAGGATGCTTTTGTGTGTGCTGGATGCAAGTTAAACTGTGCAAGAGAAGGCATGCTGGAAGCCAAGAATAGCAGTCTTTATTGAAAACATGCATTTTATTTGTCAATGGTTGTTTTTTTTAATGGTTTTTTAACTATTATGAACAGGGTTCCTGAATTATTCTGTAAAACTAAACCACATGAGAATCACATTGTTTCCAACTGATAACACTGGGGTGTTAATAGTTTAGTGCAGGTCATTTGTTGTGATTTAAAATATGATCACTATTTCACATACCCTTAAAAGCTATCATATTTACTGGAACCTCTCGTCACAAATCAGACTTTACACTCCACACGTGGCTTATGGTTAGTTCGCGTCTCTATTGACCGGCAGAGAGGAAAGATATTTTCAAGGTCTACCCACACATGCCAAGATAATTCCTTTCAGCACCTTCAGAGTCATCAGTGAGTTCCAGGATCTTACAGACTGCCTCGCAACCCCCACTGCCCCCGGGCAGATTAATGTGCGTTCCAAATGGCCTCCTATTCCATATAGCAGAGATCCCAAGAGTACATTATTTTAAATAGCAAATTGGGTGTGCATTCAAATGGGGTTGTGGTAAATGTTTACGATATAAACATGTTCTGAGGATGAAATATGCCTCAGACTTGTGGAATAAGGAATCGTGTTATATTTTATTCAGAGAACTTGGATCGGCGGTGTTTCTGTACATTTCACATTCGGTTCTAACTAAACACGGCCCTGGATTGCTAGTATATGCAGATGTCGATAATATTGTTTGATAAAGGAAACGGGGTGATGTATGGTACATCTTCGGCTAGGTTAAGATCTACATTGAAGTTGGGACATCAGGGGCTAGTACGCTCTGGTAAGTCCCACATTTTTTTATACAAAAAACATCTGTCGAAATAAGCATAAGCATATATTTCTGGCAAATGCCAGAAAATATGTTTTTAAGAAACAAAGAGGGAGAAACAGTTGAGACTTGTGATGACTTGGACAAAAACACCTTTGTCTTCTATGCAGAATGCAGTTCATATTCCCAACAGCTAAGATTATTATTATTGTTATCTAAATTCCTCATGTTCTGAGGTTATCCGAACATTAGACGTTCGGCGTGATGTAGTGGGAGTAGGAGAAAAACAGTTTAGGTGTCCCAACTTGTGTGATTCACAGATGGCTTTAATTTTATGGCTCTTGTTTTTACTCTGCACTGTAACTAGGATGAGTCCTTTTTGACACATCTATGATATCCTTGATATCTCTGACCACGCTCTGTGTTGAACTCCTAATGCAGAGAATTCCAGGTTTGTAGAGAATTCAGTTAGATTACAATGAACGGCCATTTTCAAGGCTTGCGTACTAAAGCTTTCAAAGTACGAATTTTTGTAGATGTGCTCACATTACATTCACATTTCTTTTAACCCGAAAGAGGAAATCTTTCATAATATAATAATTAACAAATAGCGCTTTTCCGTCCGGGCAGAATACTACCAGTCCTTGTCTATTGACAAAGCTCATTTAGGTGCAAGTATCTGTGATTAGGGATGTAGTGATAAATCGGCCAGCAATCGGTATTGGACGATTATAGGCAAAATTGTAAAAACTGGTGTTGGTCAATTGCTTTAAATTTGTCAGATTATTTCAGACCAATTGTGCTTTTGTTTGAATAGGCGTCCAATATGCTCCAGTAATTTTTATAATAATTAAATATTTTTATAATAATTGAACACGTCATGTGCTCGATTCTTTTATTGTTATTAATTTTTCTCTGTTGCAGTTTTGTTGAAGCAGAAGCAACTTATTTAATTTAGGGTTAAGTATCAGTATCGACGCCGGATGATCATGGTATATGAATATGGGGCCATCGTATCGGCCAAGATTTTCTTATCGGAGCATTCCTATCTTTGTTGGCTGATCTTAATGGCTTCTGGGAAGGACGAGTTAAGAATGAGGCCGGTCAAACGTTACATTTAACCGTCTTTTGAAACATTTTTCTTTAAGTAATTTAATTTTCATGCAAATATCCCGTCCTTTGCTCCTGAAGTGCACATGAAACGGAACTGTTTCACACTGTGTTTGCATTTAGATTAAGATTATTATCTATACGGGTAGGCAGTGATCTGGCAGGAAATTGGGCAATTCGGGCCCAGCTGCTGGAGGTAAGGGATGAGGTGAGACTGACGGCAAGAGATGGGCCCTCAGAGGGTCAAGAATGGGGGGGGGGGTGAAGGAAGGAGGGGTTCCGAGTGGATTGGGTTCCTTCCCATTCGGTCTGTTTCTCTAGGTTAGTCTCTTCCCAACCACACAGCATTTCTAGCACCGGGTTCATATATTTTCTCTTTCTTCTTTCACTTTTGCGTCACGTCTTCAACCAAACTGTGATCAGATATCTAACAGTCCTCCAGATAAGTCTGCACACGGGACTCCTACTCAGGGTCTGTTCCAAATCACACCCTGTTCCCTCACATAGTGCACTAGCTTAGACCAGAGACATGTGGGTAGAGTGTCATTCTGGGGCACGTCCTGGGTCCACTTCAGTGTGTAGTTTAAACGGGCCCATGATGCCTCACAGAGGTAGTCACTGAAGCGCAGATGCTGCTGGCCATCTTGTTCCACTTTACAATGATTTCATCCCCCCCTTTCCCTTTGCTATCCTTGCCGACACACGACTCTTTCTTTTAGGGTACCATTTCATCCTTAATCATGGCACAACGGTTAATCTTCCACAATTTGCCCAAATGTGCTTGAGTCTGTGTGGTTAAGGAGAAGGGAGGGTAGGGGGAGAGAGAGGGAGAGAGAGGGAGAGGATAAATGACTTCAAGCTGTTGGCCTAGTGACGGATTTGCCCGGAAGGGCTTTAGCATGAAGAGAGATGGAAAGCATTGGCTTCCTGTTATGAGAGAGAGGAAAGATAGAGAGATGCAAACGTCTTTAGCAGATGGTATTGATGATGAATGAATACTTCTTCCTGACATGGAAGAATGTCATTTGTAGCCCAGACAGTGAAGGACAGGGTTGAAAGAGGTAAAGCTACAATGTGGCGGTTCAAAGCTTTGAGGTGTTCACGAGAACTTCCCATCAGCTTTCTGCCATTTGGGTGATGGTGAGACTGGGTTTGGTCAGGCTGGCTGGTGGACTGGCATCTGGCAGATGCCCAAGTATGCAGCCAGACAGACCTCCCCTGGCCCCCCAGACAGACCTCCCCTGGCCTCCCAGACAGACCTCCCCTGGCTCCCCAGTCAATCCCTGGGGCAAATCTAAAAGCTAAATTTGAAAGCTAATTGGTTAACACCACTCATTAATAAGAATCAAACTGCTTTTTTTCGTCTTCCTCTCTCTGTTCTTTTGACTTTGTTGTATTTTCCCTGTCTGCCTGTTGATACTCAACTCTCTGCATTCTCTGTCGTACTGGGCAGCATACTTTTATTGGGCAGCTGGTTGCCGAGCAGTTAGATCATCTGACCAGTAACCGAAAGGTGAAAAATCTGTTACGGAGAGGTTGGGTCAAACACGGACGCTAAATCTCAGTCGGACCTTTTGTGCAAATAACTGAAAAATATTAACTTTGTCTACCTCAGACTCCCCATGCACATCTTTTCTGATTAATGGGTTTTTCGCATAACCATGGAATATTCTATTTTTTCAAAACAAGTTGAGGTTTAAATGAGCCCATTCACTAATGATTACCAGCACTGAGCCAAAGCTACGCAAATAATTACATTTGTATAATTTTCCCCCGAGACAGGAGTGCTTGGCAGCTGGTGCAGGGTGATTATGGGAAATGGAACTCGGTGTGTGGTTTTTCTTACCTGTCTTGTGGATTTATTTTTATCCACCTTGCTTATCTAATTTCAGTATGTATCTGGGGGCCTGTGATTTTGTTTATTGTGTTCGAGTCCTGTAATTGGTTGCTTATTGAATCTCCAATAGAATGATTCAATTGAATCGGAAGAGAATGAAATATCTCTCCACATTCATTGCCAACTCACACATGCGCGCGCACACACACACACACACACACACACACACACACACACACACTAATGCTCTAAGATACATGCTGTCACATACACATAGTCCTCTTACGAACATGTAGGGGCTCGCACACAGAGACAGACCGACACACACATAGACACACTAATGCTCTCAGATACAGGTTGTGTTTCTCTCATACACACATAGACCTCCTACGAACACAGGCCTGGGGTGTTACTCTCCTCGGACCAGGCCTGGGTAGTTACTCTCCTCGGACCAGGCCTGAGTGTTACTCTCCTTGGCCCAGGCCTGGGTAGTTACTCTCCTCGGCTCAGGCCTGAGTAGTTACACTCCTCGGCTCAGGCCTGGGTGTTACTCTCCTCGGACCAGGCCTGGGGTGTTACTCTCCTTGGACCAGGCCTGGGTAGTTACACTCCTCGGCTCAGGGCTGGGTGTTACCCTCCTCGGCTCAGGCCTGGGGTGTTACACTCCTCGGACCAGGCGTGGGTGTTACTCTCCTCGGACCAGGCCTGGGTAGTTACTCTCCTCGGCTCAGGCCTGGGGTGTTACTCTCCTCGGACCAGGCCTGGGTAGTTACTCTCCTTGGACCAGGCCTGGGTGTTACTCTCCTCGGACCAGGCCTGGGTAGTTACTCTCCTCGGCTCAGGCCTGGGGTGTTACTCTCCTTGGACCAGGCCTGGGGTGTTACTCTCCTCGGACCAGGCCTGGGTAGTTACTCTCCTTGGACCAGGCCTGGGGTGTTACTCTCCTTGGACCAGGCCTGGGGTGTTACTCTCCTCGGACCAGGCCTGGGTAGTTACTCTCCTTGGACCAGGCCTGGGTAGTTACTCTCCTTGGACCAGGCCTGGGGTGTTACTCTCCATGGACCAGGCCTGGGGTGTTACTCTCCTTGGACCAGGCCCTCTGTACCCTGAGTCGCTCTGTGCTGGTAGTCTGCCGTCCCAGCATCTCACGCCCTGAATGCCCCCCCCCCCCCAGCACACTGTTGCTAATGTGGAGGAAACCATGTTAGAGCTAATGGAATCAGTGGCATGGATGCAGAGACAGATACGTACTGGGTGTTTGTGTGTGACGACCGGGAGCAGGACAAGGATGGGTGCAGATTTGCAGAGGAGTCGGTTGGTGTTATTCTGACAAGTGAGATGTTGGTTTTGCAGATGTAGCTACCACAAACCCATAAGCCGGTCAGAAAAAAGCAAACCAACTGATGAATGCAGATTATGTTCTCCACACTCCCAAAACACCCCAACAATATCTGTTTCAATTTGATAACTAGTAAGCTGTCAGGTCATCAACTGATCTGTTGATTATGGTCTATGCGGCTCAGTATTGTTGGATGGCTCTATTTCAATAGAACATCAAGTGCCTGCTTGTAACATGGATTATGAAATCATTAGTAAGAATAGTGAAAATTGCTTTATCTCCGGTCATTATTTATAGTCCGGCTGCATTCGTCCGTACATTCCATTGCACCAAGGCACGCACGCTTCCCTGCCTGACGTCACAGAGTGATGCCTTCCGGAAAACCTTCCATACACTTGCTTCTGTTTATTGAGGCTAAGTTACCAGCCCGAGGATCCAATTCTATTCACAGTTTGTTTTGAACCTGCTGCTGTTGGAAAACACTACTGGTTCCTCCCTTGTTGTTGTTTAGCTGCAGCCCCTAGGCATCCAACTCCCAGCATGCCTCAGTTTGTTGTAAGGCCAAGCCTCTACCTAGAACTTCCAAAGACATGACTGACGAATAAAATCCAATGTCCTTTATAAAGCCCTTTTTACATCAGCAGTTTTCACAAAGTGCTTTTACAGACACCCAGCCTGGAATGAATGAGCTCATGCACCGCTGAAGAACAAAAATAGTTGTAATCCTGAAAGATATGGGCTCAGATACAGTTCAGACACTATTGCCAATCTGAACAAGCCTGATATTCTTCTTTTCAGACTTTACAAATATTATTGTCTTATGCTAAGAATGAAGGGCAGTTAATGGTCAGATGAGACTGATCTGATGAGGCTGGTGTGATAAGACTGGTCTGGTGAGACTGGAGAGATGAGACTGGCCTGGTGAGACTGGTGTGACGAGAAGCCAGATGAGACTGACCTGGTGAGACTTGCCTGATAAGACTGGCCTGGTGAGACTGGAGAGATGAGACCTGCCTGGTGAGACTGGTGTGACGAGACTGGGCTGATAACACTGGCCTGGTGGGACTGGTGTGGTGAGACTGACCAGGTGAGACTGGGCTGATAAGACTGGCCTGATGAGACTGGTGTGATGAGACTGACCAGGTGAGACTGGCCTGATAAGACTGGCCTGGTGAGACTGGTGTGATGAGACTGACCAGGTGAGACTGGCCTGATAAGACATGTCCTGGTGAGACTGGTGTGATGAGGCTGGCCAGATGAGACTGACCACGTGAGACTGGCCTGATAAGACTGGCCCGGTGAGAGAGCTGTAAATATTAAAGGCTTACTCCCCAGTTCTCTGCTGCTTTCAAGGAACCAATAGCAAGTCTGGAGGCTAGCCGACTATGTTCGTAGTAGTGGTCCCTTTAGTGCCTTTTTTAATTAAAAACTGCTGACTTTATGAATGTGAGGCCTAGTCACTACCCCCCTCTGCACACTAAGGGTTTTATATTTAATGTCATATGCTCCAAGCACTATTTTACAACCCCAAAATTCTGAACCTTATCCACACAGTTTCCTGTTTAAATATTTAAATACACCCCAACCCGCATACAGGGAGAGGGATAGCAGGAAAGTGTATTTTGTCACACAGACTAATTCATATAGAGATGGATAGGCGTTTTAGGATTGACCCTCCCTGCTGAATGCATTCACTTTTTTCATTATTTCATGACACTACTTGCCCTCCACAAATATTGACTCCCTTAGTAAAGATGTTGATTTTTTTTATTTGTGTTGATCCACAATATTTTACGCTAAAAATATAAAATAAGTCTGAGCTTGATTGTGCTAAAATTATTCAATGTTAAAACCAGTTAATTGAGGATGTGTCGCAATTATTGGCACCCATGCATTTAGAATGTTCAAGACACTTCGATTACCAAGATAACAACACTGATTATCGTCCTGTAATGTTTGATGAAATGGGTGAACACATAGCAACGGATCATAAATCATTCATCGTCCAGAATCTCTCAGAAACTTTGGAGTTTTTTGACATAGCTTATGGACTGTCTTCTTAAGCCCAACCCACTTTTTCTTGGATATTGGAAACGCTTGTCTGTACTCAGGAGCCATTTTTGTGTGATTCTAGAGGAATGCTTGGGATGGTTGTCCTGCTGGAAGATCCAACAAAGACGCAGTTTTGGCATCTGTGTAAAGGCTGAAGGATTTTGGTCTAAAATGTCCTGGTACTTGACAGACTTGAGACTTTTTGCCATCTATCCAAACCAGGTTCCCAGGGTCTGTGGAAGTAAATCTCTGAATCAACTCTGAAGTCCGGATCTGACCGTGTCAACAGTTGTGATCTGAATCCTGGATGGCACAGTATGTAGTCCAAAGTGGGTTAAATGATCATAAGTTCAAAATAGAGATGGCCTTAATCGCCGTGCCTGCAAAATATGCATAAGGGCACAGATACGCAGATGAGACCTAATTTTCTCTCTGAAATTAATATATTAATCAAAATGAGTTAACATAGCGATGACGCAGTCAGTGACACAGTGCTACCTGCTTTTATGCGCACAAGAATTCCATCGATTTTATGAAATTCCCTTAGGTTTCTCCGGAACTGTCCTTGTACTTTTAACCAAATGAAACACACAAGCTTTAAAGCTACACAAATGTGCTCAGATGTGACATGGAACCGCCTGTCAGTTGGAATGGCACCAGCCTGTCAGTTGGAATGGCACCGGCCTGTCAGTTGGAATGGCACCAGCCTGTCAGTTGGAATGGCACCAGCGCCGGCCTGTTGTTATAACGCCAGGCTCGGTGGAACAGGGCTATGTCCGTGCTGTTGTTATAACGCCAGGCTCGGTGGAACAGGGCTGTGTTCCACCGACATTGACGCCCAGCAGGTCTCACCATACGGTGTGTGATATACCAAATAACCTCACGGTGTGTGATATACCAAATAACCTCACGGTGTGTGATATACCAAATAACCTCACGGTGTGTGATGTACCAAATAACCTCGCGGTGTGTGATATACCAAATAACCTCGCAGTGTGTGATACACCAAATAACCTCACGGTGTGTGATACACCAGATAACATCACGGTCAGTTGAACGGCGACAGGCGAAAACGTCAAGTCCAATCATGGTTGATGGGTTGTACCGCCTAAAATGCATTCGGCTTGGAACACAGTCAGGGGGATTGTCAGTTGCCCAATGGGTTGAATAAGCTACGTTGAACAATGAGTGGCATTCAGAAGTGTGTTAAGCTGTATTTAGGGTTTGGAACTGCCAATGGACAAATGTGTATCTGTTCGGAGTTTTGGCAATCTTCTTCAGAGGAATCTGTGACTGGTTCAAGCACATGTTGCAGGATTATGGAATCGGTCCAAACAAATGACTTCCCACCTCAGACACATTCTCCCACATGCGTGCACTAACATATTAAAACACACACACGCACAAACTAAAACACACACAAGTTTGTGTGTGTGTGTGTGTGTTTGTGTGTGTGTGTTGGTGTTTTAAGGTGCATACGACCAGGATGGTCCAGGATGCATTGAGGCATCGGCCAGAAGGTCCCAATGCAGACAACCAGTCAGTCAGCCAGTCAGTGAGTCTGCCATTCAGCCATCCAGTAAATTAGTCAGGTAGGTGGGTGGAGAACGGCTTGAAGATGATAAGCATAAACAGACACACAGATATTGGATTGGAAGATATCATGGTTTCTCTCTGGACATTGGATATGCTTTTTACCTTTACAAACACAATAAAGTCCTTTCAGCTGGCTCCTCCGGTTCTAGCTAATCAACGGTGCACAGAAGCGTGACAGTCCCAGGGGGACGGAGAGCTGGAGAGACGATGTCCACAATGACACCCTTTGCCCTGTGGACCAGGGTCAAAAGGTAGTGCACTATATAGGGGGTAGGGTGCCGTTGAGGCTGGACACTTAGAAGTGTTGGTGTTGAAGCTGCTCTCTAGCCATGTTTTAAATTTAATCACAGTCAGATGTCTGAAAGACGCCTGCCTTGCAGTCGGGAGAGATATACAAGGGGCTGCCCGGGTGGCAGGAAAAAATGAATCTGACTAGGTGTCCTTTGTTGTCTGAGAAAGTGCGAGACTAAAATAACGAGCAAACGAGGGGAAATTAGTGGTTGACTTAAGTTGTCGGTGGTTGTGGTTGGAGTTTTACAGTGTTTTTGACGGTTCTTGCTGTTGGTTGAATTTGATGATTCGAATGGAAAGACAAAAGAAATATCAAATTGACTTCCCCTAATACAACACAACACACATTTACAAAAGGCTGTCATAGGTACCATCTTGGACTTTTCCACATTTTATTGTGTTATATCACAATATCAGGTCCCACAATTGGTTAGTATGCTAATAAAAGCTGCATCATGACTATAAAATAAATTTCAAAGAAAATCGGGAATATGTTTCTTCAAAAGTCCTAATGAGGGGTAGTATATAAGAACATTTTCAAGGCATTGCATTTCTAGGGCACAGTAAAGCCCATTATTAAGAAATGGAGAGAAAATTGAACAAATGTGAATCTGTCTAGAACAGGATATTTTGGTGAGAAGGGCACTTGTCAAGGAGGTTAAAGTGGCCAGTGACAGCTCTGAAGGAGTTAATGTCTTCCACGGCTGAGCTGAAAGACACTGTGGATACTGCAACAATGGGAAAGGTGCTTCACAAATCTGGCCTTCATGGCATACACAAACATGGAATATTCTATTGACAGCTGGTTTAAAACAAATGTCATTACACATACTGTGAAATAAGTAGCATGTGTAGTCTAGGTTTGTATGGGCTGGGGAGTAAAAGAAAACATGACTGATTTTGTCATAGATCCAGGGCTGATAGATCCGGGGCTGATAGATCCAGGACTGATAGATCTAGGGCAGATCTGCGTAGTCTCCTGAGTCTCCACGTTACGACGACAACAATTTGTTCAACTTTTTTTTATGACATTTTAGTAATTTAGCACAGGGGTTCCAAACCCATTTCAAATAATCACCAAAATCAGTGCTAGTAGGAAATGACACGTAAGGTAAGACCTAATTGTAGATGTCTTAATGAACATACAGTGATCTTTGAGGAGTTGAGATTTTAGGGCAGTGAATCTGCTGTCCTGGTGTTGTGGGAAAGGCGGTTTCGGGCTGGGATGTAGGGTTTGAGTATAGTCTGAGGGTAGTTAGAGGATGTTTCCCCTTACAGTGCCAGAGCCAAACACTCAGGGCAATGTCCCCTTCACTGCCCTGGGGCATCAGGATTTGATCTCTAGACCAGAGGGATGAGTGCCCTCCACTGGCCCTCAAATACCACTGTTGGCGTTGCACAGCCAACTTTGAATGGCAGCCGTACAAACCCAAGGTGACAAGAGCATGTTTTAGTACCTGTACCACTCCCAGTTCCAGCATTAGTTGTGACTATGTAATGTGATGTTGTCCATTTCACACTGGTTTGGTATTCTCGTCTAATTGTGGTTTTTCCAGGCCCTCCCAGTAAAACATCACTGCCGGAAGCAGAGTCCAAAGGTGTCATGTGAATCTTCACTTCTGTTCCTGTCAAATACTATGATGTTTTGTGTTTAGCCCCTCTGAGTTGCCTCAGTGACAGCCAAGTTTATCCAATTTCGTCCATAACTAGGCCCAGGGTTTTTCCTGCATTCAAAACTCAAAGGTGACTGCCTTACCAAAATCTCACACTGTCTCTGTGTCGGCATGGTGAAACATGATTTTGCGCTCAAATAAATTACCAGCGAAACTCTGCAGCTAATGTGACCGTAGGAGGAAACTTTTTTCATATTGGCAGTGTTGCCAGGCAGGGTGTTTCCTACCCAATTGGGCTATTTTGAATAGGCTTGGGTCGAATTTTTCTGGAGCCCGCAGGAGAATAGCAGTTTACTGTCAATGAAATCTGGCAACCTTGCATACGGGACCACACGGGTCCTGACGTGGCGGTGATGAGTAACGATGAGTAAACAAATGGATCCTAGTTTTCTTTTACACCCAAGCATGTCATAATATTTCATTAAATCTTAACCTCAAACCACATCCAATCCACATAACATCTTTTAATGTTTCTGATGACTTCTAGTAGCCTAGACTTACAGTTTCTTTTACGAGCGTTTGTGAGCGTTTGTGTGCAGGGTCCTGATAGTTCCAGGCTTGGTTGTGCAGGGTCCTGATAGTTCCAGACTTGGCTGTGCAGTGTCCTGATAGTTCCAGACTTGGCTGTGCAGGGTCCTGATAGTTCCAGACTTGGCTGTGCAGGGTCCTGATAGTTCCAGACTTGGCTGTGCAGGGTCCTGATAGTTCCAGACTTTTTTCTACACATTGTTCTACAATGTTAGGCTGCTGTCACAGGTCAGAGGCAGGACACGAGGCGCAGAGCTGAGGTACATCCTTTTAATATTTATCCTCCAAGTAAATGAACGGAAAAGCCAACAAAAGGAGAGTACGACCCAGAACTGAAGAGCAGCACCACAAATAGCAAACTCCAAGCTATGACGGACAACTAAGGGACAACTAAGGCAACTTAAATAGGATCCCCAATCAGAGGCAATAGGGAGTAGCTGCCTCTGATTGGGGATGATTAAACAGCAATGAACACAGAGGTGCGCACCTCTCCAGTCAGGCCCTGACTGTGGCCTCCAGGCACATAGAGATGCCTAGAGGCACCCCAGCCAGGACCTGACAGCTGCTGCTGATTATCTACAAAGCACAATTCATACATAGAATCAATTCAATGTGTTTTACAAAGAAAAAGTAAAATATAAAAATGCAATAGAATAAAAACAAATACTAGAATAAAAACATCAATAAAACAAATAAAACAATGGGGACTCTAACCACACGAGGAAGGCTCTGACCACCTTAATAATAAAACAAGGGAGACTCTGACCACCTTAATAATAAAACAAGGGG
>JACXGI010008415.1:0-17423 GCA_016801175.1 Esox masquinongy | reverse complement strand
TTAAAACAAGGGGGACTCTAACCTCCTTAATATTAAAACAAGGGGGACTCTAACCTCCTTAATATTAAAACAAGGGGGACTCTAACCTCCTTAATATTAAATCAAGGGGGACTCTAGCCATCTTAAATAACAAAGGGGGACTCTAACCACCTTAATAATAAAACAAGGTGGGCAACATCATAACAATAAAACACAGAGTAAGAAAATAGAAATAGAATATAAATGAAATGAATACATAACTGGTAGATTCTGTAGTAGATTCCATGAGGAAGCTATAAAAGCTGGAAGGCTACAGTGTGGTTAAGTTTAAGCACTCAGTCATAGGCATGTGAAAAGAGAAGTGTTTTAACCTAGATTTAAAAATTGATAGGTTTGGGGCTCGTCTAAGATCTTCTGATAGTTTATTCCAGTTGTATGCAGCATAACTGCTAAATGCAGCTTTGCCATGTTTAGTTTAGAGATGTTTTTGATTAAAAAGATGCATAGCCACAATAGTGCGTTCCTCTTCAAACAATGCTTTGAACCGCAGTTTGTGTGTGTCTGACTTGCGGATGAAAAGAAGCCTCTCAGCCTGTCTGATTGGGCCTTGTGAAGATAGCCTACTGCATGCCACTTCATTGTTCATAATTAAAGGGCCATTTTGTTTGCCAGCCTGCTCTCTCCTCGGTCTGAATCCATGCTCACCCAGGCCTGACCTTCACTAACCGGACATCCTCTGACAGGTATTCTTTGGAAACAGGCCATTTAAAAGGTGTAGGGGTGTAACGGTATGCTTAACCAACCAGTTTTTCCTCACAGTTCGGTACGTTTTGGAACCTCGCAAAAATGTATTGCCAAAGTTACTGAGTATAGTTTTATTTTTATTTTGCAAAATATGCATCAATAACTCAGATATAACATGAGACATAATGCTTGAAGCAAGAATACCAACCCTATACACCGATCAGCCATAACATTATGACCCCTGACAGGTGAAGAAAAACAACACTGATAATCTTTTTATCACAGCACCTGTCAATGGGTAGGATATATTAGGCAGCAAGTGAACATTCTCTCCTCCAAGTTGATGTGTTAGAAGCAGGAAAAATGGGCAAGCATAAGGGCCTGAGCAACTTTGACAAGGGCCAAATTGTGATGGCTAGACGACTGGGTCACAGCATCTCCAAAACTGCAGCCCTTGTGGGGTGTTCCCGGTCTACAGTGGTCAGTACCTATCAAAAGTGGTCCGAGGAAGGAAAAGCGGTGAACTGGCGACAGGGTCATGGGCGGCCAAGGCTCATTGATGCACGTGGGGAGCGAAGGCTGACCTGTGTGGTCCGATCCAACAGAAGATCTACTGTAGCTCAAATTGCTGAAAACGTTAATGCTGGTATTGATAGAAAGTTATCAGAACACACAGTGCATCGCAGTTTGTTGTGTATGGGGCTACGTAGACGCAGACCAGTCAGGGTGCCCATGCTGACCCCTGTACTGCCGAAAGCGCCTACAATGGGCACGTGAGCATCAGAACTGGACCACGGAGCAATGGAAGAAGGTGGCCTGGTCTGATGAATCACGTTTCCTTTTACATCACGTGGATGGCCGGGTGCATGTGCGTTGCTTACCTGGAGAACACATGGCACAAGGATGCACTATGGGAAGGAGGCAAGCCGGCGGAGGCAGTGTGATGCTTTGGGCAATGTTCTGCTGGGAAACCTTGGGTCCTGCTATTCATGTGGATGTTACTTTGACCTATACCACCTACCTAAGCATTGTTGCAGACCATGTGCACCCTTTCATGGCAACGATATTCCCTGATGGCATTGGCCTCTTTTAGCAGGATAATGCGCCCTGCCACAAAGCAAAAATGGTTCAGGAATGGTTTGAGGAACACGATGACGAGTTCAAGGTGTTGACTTGGCCTCCAAATTCCCCAGATCTCAATACAATCGAGCATCTGTGGGTTGTGCTGGACAAACAAGTCTGATCCATGGAGGCCCCACCTTGCAACTTACAGGACTTAAAGGATCTGCTGCTAACGTCTTGGTGCCAGATACCACAGCACACCTTCAGAGGTCTAGTGGAGTCCATGCCTCGACGGGTCAGGGCTGTTTTTGCAGCAGAAGGGGGACCTATACCATATTAGGCAGGTGGTCATAATGTTATGGCTGATCTGTGTATATTCTTAAATGAAAACAATTATTACTACTCCTTAAAAATAAAAAATAAAGAATGCGTTAACATTCTTGAGGTGTTAGCAGCTGCATAAGCTATCTTCTTCAAGCAGTGGCTACACACAGTTAAGGTTTTATCAACAACTCTGTCCATCAGTAGTCTTCTGGAAAACCAAAACTTCAGATTAAAGTGAAGCTTAAGGTTTATCAATATCACCACTCACCATTGTATGGAACTAGCAGTTCCTTCAAGTCCCGCTCACAAAACAACAGTTTGAAAAATGCCAACAATTACGTCTTAGAATAAGATGTTTGCAAAGAACGTTGTTTAAATAGAATAGCCTAATATGTTTTTTTTTCCAGCTTAGTGAGATTTATTGCTATCCTCAGCTGTGAATACCACAGGACCTTTAGCTGTGGCCTCTAAGTCAGAAACATTGTGGGGTGTTGTGTTTAACAGCTGATGCTCTGTAATGTCGCGTAGAGGGCATATTCCTCTTGATCGTTTTTATCGTAATCCAAACAAGCTTTGTTACCATAGAAGCCATTAGGTCCCTGCCTGCCTTGGCTGTTGATTGGTTGTCAAGTCCCAGTGTGTTGCTACAGCTAAAGTCTCGACCAGTGTTTTATGGTACTGGGAACACTGTCGTGTATTAAATATGAAGGTGAGCTGTTGGCCCATGTTTCATGAGCTAAACTTACAAAAAGCTTACTATTTGTTGTGCACAGAATTGTTGACATCCATGTTAGTGCGCATTTCTTGTTTGCAAAGCAAATTCATCCAACTGACAAGTGTGGCATATCAGGAAGCTCAATAAACAGCATGATCCTAAAACTGGTGCAACTTGGGTGGCCCTTATGCCTCTCTGTACCTCTCATACACTGGGGCCAAATACATCGACCAGCCCTGTTCTGTTGTGCTTATTAAAGAAGCAATAAATCTGGCCTTCATAAAATTTTAGACTAGTTCAGTATCTTCAGCATCAGTGTTCATGGGTTCAATTACAGGCTCAAAATGGCCAGAGACAACAAACTTTCATCTGAAACTCGTCAGTCTATTCTCGTTCTGAGAAATGAAGGCTAATCCACGCGAGAAATTACCAAGAAATTGAAGATCTGGTACAACGATGTGTAGTACTCCCTTCACAGAACCGCGCAAACTGACTCTAACCGGAATAGAAAGAGGAGTGAGAGGCGCTGGTCCACAACTGAGCCAGAGGACAAATACATTAGAGTGTCTACTTTGAGAAACAGACGCCTCACAGATCCTCAACTGGCAGCTGCATAAATAGTACCCACACCAATTTCAACGTCAACAGTGAAGAGGCGATTTTAGGATGCTGGCCTTCTGGGCAGAGTTCTTCCTCTGTCCAGTGTCTGTGTTCTTTTGCCCATCTTAATCTTTTCTTTTTATTGGCATGTCTTTTTCTTTGCAACTCTGCCTATAAAGCCAGCATACCTTGTGGACGGCACTTAATTGGAGCCAATTTTTTTCCTACAACAGGATAATAACCCAAAGCACAGCTCCAAACTATGCAAAAACTATTTAGGGAAGAATCTGTCAGCTGGTATTCTGTTTATAATGGAGTGGCCGGCACAGTCACCGTATCTCAACCCTATTGAGCTGTTGTAGGAGCAGCTTGGCTGTATCGTACGTATGAAGTTGCCATCATGCCAATCCAACTTGTGGGAGGTGCTTCAGGAAGCATCGGCTGAAACGTCTTCAGATTACCTCAACAAATTGACAACTACAATGCCAAAGGTCTGCAAGGCTGTAATTGCTACAAATTTTGTCTTTGACGAAAGCGAAGTTTGAAGGACACAATTTTTATTTCAATTGAACATTATTATTTCTAACCTTGTCAATGACTATATTTCCTATTCATTTTGCTATATTTCCCATTCAAACTTTTTTCATGCATGTTTTCATTGAAAACAAGGACATTTCTGAGTGACCCCAAACTTTTGAACGGTGGTGTTTTTCAACCACAGACTGTCAGCTAATGTTCATAGTTGGATTCGCATTAAGCCTCTGCATTAGGGACGTGGTCAACCTCCGAAATAGCTGGAGCACATCACCGCCCGACTCTAAACAGATATGCCTCAGAGCGAGCGGGACAGCTAGATTAACATTGTTGCTCCATTCCAATTATAGCCTGTCCCGGGTGGGTGGGTATCCACGCGGCATCGCCGGCCCGGGGACACTCCCTGGATTTGGAAGCGCCTGTCTGGCGGAGCGTGTGACAGGCGTCTCCACAGCTCACCCCGGCCCCCCGGGGGATCAAAGCCTGTTGTCTCCCAGCACTCCCCCGGGAATCCTCAGATTAGACGGGCTGCGACTGGGTGGTCGGACGCCACAGCACCGAGCGGGGCGGCCCTCATGCCTCTCCATGCCTCTCATACCCTGGGGCCAAATACATCCAGCAGCCCTGTCCGGTAACCTCTCCACTCCCCTCTGCTCCTCCCGGTCTGATCTAATGGTGGTAAACGTATTGAGAGTCTTGTTGTTTTCCCATCCAGGACCCAGTCCGGCAGTTTCCTGTCTTCCACGGTCTCACTGACAAACTTGATTAAACGAATGAACTCAACATAAAAAATGTTATAATTTGAATCGGGTGTTTCTACAACGCAAAACAAAAATCTGCTTAAAATACATGGGACTTCATGACCAGGGTTGAGAAACCATTAACAAGGACCTTTTTAGTTCACTCTGGCAGCGTTTACACAGGAGATCTTTTCACATCTCATTTATTTATAGGGAGTATCAATGGCAAATGTGTTGTTCTGCGCAAAGTAAACCTAGATAGAAGGCGTCCAGGGCCCTGTCCTAGTGTTTGTCAAGGCCTAATTGAGGTTTATATACAGTTATTGTAGTAGATCCTTTCTTTATATGCAAAGCAGACGGGTTGCTGGGCAGTGAACAGCATTGTGATTTCCAAACCTGGGAGCTAGCAGCAAGTAGCATAATGTTCCCTTCATTGTGTGTTACTTTGTACTTTGTTTCCATGGTAATGCACACCATTAAGGGAAAAGGTGTCATCTTGGACACTTCCTAAATCCTACTGTAATTGGAACATGTGCTTTCTCCAACAAGGTTCTGCTCAGCTGGCAAACGTTGTGAAAAGTTGCAGATAGATCTTTCATGAATAGAGCTGTCACAGAGGTGGGTTTGGGTGTGATACGGAGGTCCTACCTGATACTAGATAGATGTACCAAATTAAGTAGGTGTCAAGGTAAATGTGTGCTCAAGAGGTCAGGTCAAGAGGTCAATTATTTTCACGATGCCTGCACAGTGCCTGTATAACACATCAGCTACCCATGTAGCGACAGTAAAACCTGTCGCGCGCGCGCGCGCGCGTGTGTGTGTGTGTGTGCGCGCGCGCGTGTGTGTGTGTGTGTGTCGTAGACAAGAACGACAGCAGGAGCTGTCTTGTAGAACCCGTTTACGGCTGGAGCTCTGTTCGCCTATGTAGCACGACACAGCGTCCTGCACGATCCATTTTATTTTTTTCTCCACCATCTAGAACTGTTACGTGTTGCTTGTCCTATGTTGTTCTGCGTGTGCTCACTGCTTGTCTCTATTGTTATTGTAATTGTTTTTAATAACCTGCCCAGAGGCCGCAGTTGAAAATTAGCCGACTGACTAAAACCGGCACTTTCACGGAAATGTTAATGTGCACTGTCCCTGTAAAAATAAAATAAATGTAAAAACAAGTAAATAAATGCCCCATTTGTGCATGTGTGTGGTGTGAACAATGGTTGGTCCGGAGCCACATACTGTCTAAATCATAGCATGCGCAATGATAATGTGGTTGACCGCGATCTGTTCCATTTTTGGACGTTAACTCGACAGTTGTTTTATTAGGCTCAGACACGGGCAGTTTTGATGTGGATTTTACCACCTGACAGTGTTTGCACTCTCCCTTGTAAAGCATTCAGTACGGTGACAGCTTGGAGAAAGTCTGTGAAAAGGAAGGATTTACCCATAATCCCGCATTGATCCTTACAGAAACAAACCTGTCTGGCTCACCGCTTGCCATCCATGCAAACACCAGCCCTAACGGAGAAACCCGACACCTTCAGTGACATTTTTGATTCCCGCATGAAAAGAGGAAAATATTTCACCCCACCACTGAGACAAAAATGTGAAGAGTGCTGTCATCGGAGGCACCTTGTGGGTCAAAACAATTGTCAGTGCATAGTACTCCGCCGTCATGCCGCTCAATCGGTCTACGGGAGGGTTGTGTGTTTTCGTTGTGCTTCACAAAGGTATTGTGTTTGGCAATTCCTTTGATTGATTGACAATGAGGGTTTTCCGGTTGGGATTTCACCGTGATATTCCCACCTGCCAACCCGGTCTGTGGGAACTGTAGATGGACCAGGGGGATAACGGGTGAAGGCAGTGATCGGTGTCCCTTCTCTAGCACCACCGGTAATCATGAATCAAGCCCTTTGTCCAAATGAGACGTGTTTAAGCATAGTGCACACGACGACGTGGAATGTTTTATGTGTTGGCCAAACAGGGCGGCAGTAAAAAGACATGCGCTGTGTAATTAGTCCAGTGTGAGTTGCCAGGTTGGGATGTATTTTTCTTAGAGGTGTAGGGATAGCTCCACCCAGATTTGTCATGTTTATACTGGGATATTTTATTTGTTTAGAATTTTCCCCCTACAGGTGGGAGGCTGTGCTGCTAGCCCGCCATGACCTTGAAATCACACCCAGCAATTACACAGTGTGTGTTTTGGTTTGAACGGATTGGGTTAGGGCCAGGAGTCCTCACAAGGTTAGTTGGAACCGTTACTCCTACAATTTCAGTCCTCACGTTTTCAAGATGAAGCCTTTTGAGTACACAGCAAATGTACTAACTAAGGATAACTCAACACATTTTGAATGAATCATCCCTTTATTTATTCAAAATGTGTTGAGTATTGTAAAAAATATGTTGAGCAATTACACTTCTGCCTTTTATTTAAAGACAGAAAGGGCCTTTCTAGATCAGCCCCTTTAATACTTTTCATGTGTGTTTTTGGTGTTTGTGCTAGGAGGCCTGTGAATAGACACTGACTCCCAGCAGCTTAAGACAGACAAGACTGCCTCACACACACACACACACACACACACACACAACATCTGGCCTTTAACGCAAACAAACACACAATGTCAGGCCTTCAACACTCACACACACATACACACCACATCTTCGGGTAAGAACCCCCCCTGTAGTTGTCTCACATCAGATTCCTCCCATGAGCTTCTGTTCCAAATGGAACCCTGATCCCTAGATAGGAGTGCACATTTTAGGGAATAGGGTGTTATCTGGAACACAGCTGATGCCTGTTGTTTGGGGCTCAGAACATGCCTTATGTACTTGAATCACCTGGAGCTCCCTGTCACTGAAAGAATGGCAGAGCTTTTTTTTCCTGTCTGGCTCTTGTGGCTTAAACAGAAAACGGTGTTTCAGTGAGTGGGTTCAGCAGTGCTCAGGTGTGCTGCGAGCAGGTCCAGTCATCTCACCTGCTGAGTGTCGGCCTGCCATCTCCCGTCAACGAGCTCAGGTGAGTGAGTGGTCAGGTGGTTGTGATGGTGCTTTTGCCTCCATACGCTGATCTTATGTCAGTTTAGTGTTATAATGTTATAATCTCACCTAATGGGGGTTTGGTTTGGAGGTGAGGAAACTGCTCCCAGATTTGGGATCAGTATTCCAGGATTCATACCACCCGGTTTGTAAGGGGCCATATACCTCAGGTTTGACATCACATCACTTATTATTGGATTGGAAAGTGTTTTTTTAGAGCAATTAGGCATCTCAGGGGTTTGTGGTGTATTGCCAATATACCACGACTAAGTGCTATGTCTTTGCTGTGGCATATTGATCATGGACTGCACTCCTCAAGCCTCATTGCTTAATTGTATACCTAATCCAATGACCTAATTATATTATTTATGGTAGAGGGCCACCATAAAATCTGCTCTTCACCTCTCTCATCCGCCGCTTCCTTTACATTCCAATATTTGTTCTCCTTTTCTTCATCTACTCTTTTTCTCTTTCTCCTGCTGTCTCCTCCTCCCATCCTCGTCCTACTTCCTCCTCCTCATCTGCACAATCTGCATTCGTTGAATTGAGTCCAAACCTTTTGGTTTCCATTTGACTCTCCCTCCAGACTAACCTTGATTTGAAGAATTTGGTCGCTGTAGCGTCAGATAAAAGGGAGCAGGCCTGGGAAAAACAAAGCCTTTGCCAGGCGGCCAAGTGAAGGGGGGAGGGACAGGGGGAGGGAGGTATGGATTGAGGGACAGAGTGATGGAGTGAGGGAGGTACAGATCGAGGCATAGAGGGAGTGAAGGACACAGCGAGGGAGGGAGGGAGACAGCAGCCTTCATTCCAGCTGTGTTCCATGATATCACAGTTGTGTCAGACCCAGGAGAGAGAGAATCTCAGCTGCTGTGTGTGTGTGTAAAGCCGGTCTCACTCTTCTCTGTCTCTACTGTGTTTCTATTCCCTTTCTCTCTGTTTACTGTCTATTTTCTCTGTCACTGCTCCCTTCTCTGTCTCTACTCTCCCTCTTCCCTGTCTGGGGTCAGCTATGGAGGGCGTGGCGTGGGAGGACCCGCCACAGATGTGACTCTGGATCAACACATTTGTCAGGCTGTTCTCAAGTGCTCACGATTCGTACAGTATATCCAACCGTTTGGCCCTTGTCTGAGACGTGTGGAGGATGATAGCACTGATGCTTCTGAAGGTGGATCAGATTCTGTACATTCTCACATTAATTCAAGGGCACAGAAGCCATAGAAATGCCACTGAGAAGGTTTCATTGTTCATGCGATTTGTGGTTACGGTCACTCAGAATTATTGTTGTGTTTAGTGGCCCCAAGAGGGCACCATTCTTTCGTTGGTCTGACCTTGGCTGCCACTGTCCAGACAGTTAACATCTAGATATTTTAGAGAGTACCACACGCTGGTCCTGGGTCAGTTTTGCATTTTTCAAATGATGGTTAAGATTGGGAAGTAGAAAGTGATCCTAGATCTGTGCCTAGCTATTATCCTGCCCCCTGATGAAAAGTTGACTAGCTCAATGCATAATGTATTTCTTACCCTCTTTATGTTCAGCATTTTTCCCTTCAAAGATTTTGAATCCATGTTATTGGTGTCTGGCTTGATCTCTTAACCTCCTGGCCAACTTCACGCCAGTTTCATTTTAAACTGAATGACTAGACCATGAGAAAACCCATGCAGTGATGACAAAGAAGTGGGGTGGCAGGTGGACTAGTGGTTAGAGCGTCTGACCAGAAAACAAAAAAGTCGCCAGATCAAATCTTGGGGCGGTCATGGTGATAAATCTATTTTCCCTAGTACATCCTTAGTTCACACAAAACACAACAGATAACACACACACACAAAGCACACCTGTCTGCAGCTTGTCTTCTGCAGCCTTCACAATAGTGAAGGCGTAGATTACCAGCCTTGACATCAGTGGTGGCAAAAGTACTTAGGCGCTAAATAAGGGAGACGCTGGCTTAACATTAATCCGTGTTTGGCATGAAAGGAGTTTCCTAAATAAGCTGAAGAAATGTGACACCCCTGTTTCCCGCAACACACCGCATACAGACCTCGTCCCGGATTTCCGAGGTCGTCCAAGATCCGTAGAGTACTGCAACGCTCTGGTTCCCCAGCAGCGGTTCTCTTAGTTCTTGCGTCGGTCCAAATTGGTGTGCTATTCCCCACAGGGTGCAACCTCAGAGTCCTTGACAAGCAAGACCAGTCTGTGTTCTCTGACATCAAAGGGCAGAATTCCTTGGTGGACGGCAGCCGGTTCATCAGTCACTGGGAGTTCTGGGACTGTCGGGCTCTGTTTGTCCTCATGGCCCTGCCTGAGCTGAGCCGCCTTAGGTTAGTCTATTGACAGGATAGCCCCGCCATGTCAAGGTCGCTATCCCACCCCGTGTCTGTCCTTCTATCTGTCTGTTTTGGCAAAGGAGGCCTGTTATAACTGTTTAGGGGCTGCATCCTGTTTAAACTGAAGATCCACTCTAGGATATTGCAGTGTATCTTTGGCTTATTGTACAAATGCAATTAGGCAAATACTGGATTTGCAATATATTTGTGGTTTCTTTAGCAATTCATTTACAATGGATGCAAAGGTATACAATTGGATGACATTATACACAAAAACTGGCCTGGCGGCCTGTTAGCCTCCCAGGTCGTTCATGTCGTCTGGTGACTGTAGGCCATGCTACGCTACGCCCAATTTGAACTACGCTATATACCTGCAGCCCAGTGGCATAAAATGTCATAGTCCCATTTGTTGTCAGGAAGGGAGGATTTTAGCTTTCCATTTCCTCGGTACGGCCCAGAACGTTTCTCGAGGCGTCTGTCTCTCTGCAGTCTTGCTAAATACAAGCAAGCTTGAATAACAGTTTGTGTCCGTCTAGGCTGGGGACCAAATGAGGCCAGAAATTGGCCCAGGCATTTCTAACCCTTAACCTGAGAGGCTCTCATACTTGACCATACGGATTTTCTTGAGGCCTCCTGAAAAAAAGCTACATCTGTATAAAAACAGCTGTTGATTAAGATGGACCAGCCCATCTGTCAGTTGGGCCGAACTGCATGGCAAGGTCATTTCTGTCCATTCACTATGTGGAGCTTAACCAATGAACTGTAAAACTATAACTGTAGAAATGTTCTGTAGAACTGTACTGTAATGGGAGGCTTTGATAACATTTTGTTGCTGATTCATTAATAAAAAATATCCCATCACTGTTTAATTACCTTGTATAAAAAGCAAGGTTGCTCTCATATTTCACAATAGGTTAATATAAATAATAAAGTATTTTAGGAGGTCTGTATGTATATTAAAGTCAGTCCTGCACTTGTGTATTATCATACAGAATATAGATGTCTGCTGTAGTTTGGCTTGCATACATCTCTCTGTCAGTGTCTCTTTTTCTCTTTCTGTCTCTCTGTGTAGTAGATGTAAGGGGAAAGTATTTTTAAACTGGTATTCTGCATTCCCTCACATCCCATGTTATTCATATTTGATATGCCTCTTGCGGGGGGTTTTGCCTTGTCTTTGGTTGGTGTTGTTTCGGAGCTACGTCTCTGAGGCATGCCCTGATGGAATCCCTGCAGGCTTGTGAGTGGACACCTGGAGCGAAGGGGCCCCTGCCTGCCCCTCTGTGATTGACAGCGTTCCGCTTCAGACGGCGCTAATTTCGCCTGCCCGTGGGGAGGAGGGGGGTCAACACTCTCCACCATGTGGTTCGGCTTAGAGATGGAGGAGAGGAGGGGAAAGGAGACGCGAGGAAAAGAGAGGTCCTGTCTCATTGCAACATCTCCAATGGATTTGAGAGAGCTGAAGATCACAGAAAGCCTTCGTACTCTTTATCCGTGACAAGCCAATCTGCCTTTTTTCCATATTGCTCTTTTAACCAGGAAGTCACATTCGTCAGTGCATGTGAGGGCATGCTCAGTAACCTGGTTCCCCCAGGCGTGATGGGACCAGGAAATGCCTGCTGACGATGCCTCCCACCTCCTGCGCAAGGCAGTTGAAGTACAGTTGGAGCTCAAACCTTGATGGTGGTGGACAGCTTGGTGCACCTCAGACTGCTGTCTCACCTGGGAGGCCTGTCATGTGGGCCACTGTCTATCTACAGTTTGCCTGTGGGCTTGTGTGTGCGCGTGAGTGTTTGTGTGTGACGCTTGCAATCGTGGGTTATCAGCCCTCCAGATAAGAGACACTATCAGCAGCCAGAGGCTATCACGGAAGGCCTGTAATGGCTGCTAATGTCACCATGCAGGAACAAGCAGGGAACATGCCACTGTCTAACCCCAACCCTCCCAGCTAATGATATTTTAAACTGATAGCCATCTCGCCATAATTGGAGTGTACTCTTCTAATGCATACTTATCTTATGGGCCAATGCTGTCCACAAACGACGCATTGTTTGGGGTTTGGCGTGAACTTTGTGTGTCTGGCTGAATTCCAGGTTATGGGTTCAGAGCTACGGCGTCCACACCAGGCCAGCCTCTCCACAACACCTGAGATTGAAACAAGACCCGCTGGGTTCCAAACAGTCTAGCCCTGTGGTCTTGTGTGGCTCAGTTGGTCAAGCATGGCAGTTGCAGCATGTTGTATATTGAGTTGTATGTTGGACTCCATCCCGGGTGCCTCATACATGTTTCATGAATTTATTATGCATGACTGTATGGTGTCTGGTAAAGGAGGTTTAGTGGTGGTAAGGTATCTGGTAAAGGAGGTTTAGTGGTGGTAAGGTATCTGGTAAAGGAGGTTTAGTGGTGGTAAGGTATCTGATAAAGGAGGTTTAGTGGTGGTAAGGTATCTGGTAAAGGAGGTTTAGTGGTGGTAAGGTATCTGGTAAAGGAGGTTTAGTGGTGGTAAGGTATCTGGTAAAGGAGGTTTAGTGGTGGTAAGGTATCTAGTAAAGGAGGTTTAGTGGTGGTAAGGTATCTGGTAAAGGATGTTTAGTGGTGGTAAGGTAGCCTAGTGGTCGAGAGAGTTGGGCCAGTAAATAAAAGGTAGCTGGTTCTGGAGCCGACAAGTTGAAAGAAACATTGTTGCTTTGTCCCTAAGGAAGACACAAACTTAATTGTTTCCTTGTCGTTGCTGTAAAGAAGAATGTGTTGCACAGAGGCAAACACGGTTCCTTAATGGTTTTATGAGGGCATGTAGGTCTGTCAGTAGTTTTTTTGTTTTTCTTTGCAGACAAGTGTTCTGTCAGAGGCTCTAACCTCAATGCCCAGGTGCTTTCTGGGTTGTTCTTCCCCTCTAACCAGGGGATGGTTTAGAACACGTTGAAAACCAGCAGGATTTGGACCTCAGAGTTTAACCTGTGACCTGCTCTAGGTAAAACATTTCCCACTGGCTACTTACTAGGGGTCCGTTTTTGTTCCTGCTAATACAAAAAAACAACATGTTTTTATTCCATCTGCTCTCTCCTGGTACTATCATGACATGATTCACGGTTTAGCCTTCTGATAGGGCAGCCTTGTGATAGGACAGCCTTGTGATAGGACAGCCTTGTGACCGGACAGCCTTGTGATAGGACTGACTGAGTATCTACATACAATAACAATACCTAATCTCTCCTCGGTCCTCTGCAGACGTTTTGCATGTTAGTTCTAACCATAAACTGGCACTTGATTTAATTACTCAACTAAACATCAAGCCGTTGACAAATTAAATCAGGTGTGCCAGTTTTAGTCCGAGAAGGGCCATGGGGAGATTTGGGAAACACTGCTTGAAAAAGTTAATTGTTAGAAATTTCCAAAGAGCATTCTGAGGCAAATACTATTATTATTATTTTAGTTCTTACACTTCCATTGCAGAACATTTTGCTACAGTGTGCAATAATGAATACACCCGATCAGATAGCTCCGGCATTTATTTACCACCACGCAGGCAGACGTTCATCATAAGGACATATCAGGCCCAAAATGGCCCCGTGGCTCTCTAATTCATTCAGGGTCCCCTCTCACTTCTCAACGGGCCCTTTGTTCAATTGCATGTCACCGGTCCTCGGGTGGTAACAAGGAGATTGAGTTACATTGACGGACCTGTGACTTGTGTTGTTGTTGTTGATTGGTTAAGACGTCTTGTGATTCACTGCCGTTTGTTAAGCATTTTGTGTAGCCTCAGCCTAGTGCCAAGTTTTTCTGGTTAACGTTATTTTTATTTTTTTTTACCACTGACACTCGCATTCTTTTTTTTCCTTCACATCATCCCTGTTGTAATGTTACTCTATAAACTGACAGGACATTTGATTGGAGTTAATGACAAGTAATGACAAGGCAATCTGAAAATCCTGTTGAAATGACCACAAGAACCACCTTGAAATTAGGACCCTGTTTAGACTACGAACGTTTGATTTAGATGAACAGCATTTGTGGCCAGGTTTGCATGAGAGATGCATTTCTTTCATAGTGTAAACAGGTGAAAATCTTATTTGTTGCAAGCTACCTTCCCGAGGTAATGTGGTCACTTTCTTGACCGATACTCCTCGCGCCTACCGAGGTCTAGACACCATGTCTGGATCAGTGTGTATTGGAGTGTAATGCGCGGTGGATAGGAAGTCCTATTTGTTATTGGGGAGTGACAAAAGACATCTCACACTGGCGCTGAAACAATTCTACGATCACCAACAGCAGACCTTGATCGATGGAGAGCAGTATTTTAGTCACCAGGTAAACAACATAGTGGGCAGACACGCCTTCCAGGACAGGAGGCCAAAGCGCTACGTACAAGCCTTTACGTACGCATGTGTTGAGCCTTGCCACATAGCTCTGGTCCAGCCAGAATTTGTCGTTATAGTGTGAATAGAAAATAGTATTTACCTATTATATAAATGTTATTATATGAAGCACAGTTGTTGCAGTCTAAACACTCTCAGTCCCGCCTGCACTCAGACAATTGTTGACACCCTTGTAAGAATGTCAGGAGACTTTGTTTCATATCTCTTCAAGGAAATTGTTATTACTGGTTTATGTCTTCCAAATCAGATGCCACCTACTTGGTTTTATGACACTTGTGACTGAATACGGTTTGTATTGCTGTTACCACAGAGTACTCAGCTGGAAGAATGTAGACCACCCAGTTAGCACCTGACACCTGATTTGCCCTGCCACAGTGTGAGAAAAACCCTTGAAAAACTGCTGGTCTTTCTGCTCAAAAAGATATTGAAGAAATGTATTTTCAGTAAAAAGTGATAAAAAATCTTTCTGGTTTAGACAATGTTGTAAAAGGTCTTTCTGGTTTAAAAGATGTTGTGAAAGGTCTTTCTGGTTAAAAAAAGTTGAAAAGACTGTCTTTGTGGTGGGGAAGCGGTCTTTAAAACCCACTACTTAATGCATGCAATCGCTAATGCTTGGAGCCTCAGCAAAATTACTAAAATGCTAAATGTGTGCACATGCTCCTGTGCATTTGTGTGTGTGTGTGTGTATACGACTTGTCCATGCGCATGATACACTAACATTGACCACACGTAGCAACTCAAATCCAGTTTGGGAATCATATGGGTTTTGTTAGGATGCTCCACGTCGCCTACTCAACACAGAGGCCTGGAATGTTGCCCCAGCCAGTGTTGAGTCTAACGTGCTCTGTGAGATGAGGACTCATTTTCATTGGCACAATTATAGATGGCATCTGTGTCCAGTCC
Source organism: Esox masquinongy (assembly GCA_016801175.1). NCBI lineage: Eukaryota > Metazoa > Chordata > Actinopteri > Esociformes > Esocidae > Esox > Esox masquinongy. Next base: position 2,097 of record JACXGI010008415.1, on the reverse strand, counting down.
CAGAATAGGATATTAAATTAGCTGTAGGCCTCTCTTTCTCTCTATGCGTTAGTCTCGCTCTGTCGTGGAACAATAATCAACATGCCGCTCTCCCACTCTCCCTTTTTCCTCTGTCTGTCTCGTTGTTTATCTGCCTGTTTGTCCATCGGTGTCTGTCTCTCTGTCTGTGTCTGTCTGTGGGTCACTCGGTGTGTGCAGCGTCTGGGCCCAGCTGCAGGTGTAGATAGGTGCACCGTCGGGGGGTCGTTCTCGGATCAACGCTTCGTCGTCATGATGTCGTTTAAACCGGTTAGATATTGCTTTATAGGAATATGATCTTTACAGTTCACGAGGTCACATGGATTCCCAAGGGTCACGTGAGGGTCACGTGATATGTCTGCATTTCAAGGTGCACCCTATTCCCTATTGGCCCTTGTAAAAATTGGTGCACTAAATATGGATTAGGGTGCCATTTCGGACATATTCAATGAGATTTGCTTTCAACCTAAACTGGTGGCAGAAGTTCAGAAATAGGAGGGCTCAGCCCAGGGCTTGGTGTGAAAACTTGTCATGAATCTTAAATCCGGAGTGTGATATTCCTCATTGAAACTGAAGGCTTTTTAAAACGTGCCATGAATCAACTTCTGGGACAGCACCGACAGCTTTATTCAGAACCACAGGACTGTTGGCTAATGCTGAGGAAGTGTCAAAGACTGTTTTCTTTTCCTAGCATTGGATGAGATTAATGTTCTAGCTCATTGCGATGAACTTGGAAGACTTCACTAAAAATAACGAGTTTAGTGTTTGGCAGTGAGGTGCTCTCTGCAACACAGTCGCCATATTTGTGCTTGAAGAAGACTTGGAAGGTGTGGGTCTGTGGAAATGGAAGACAGAAAGTGCAGGGCGATAGTTTTAAGCAGTTAGTAGTAATAGAAGATATGAAGAGTAGGTTGAACTTAGTGAGAGCAGGTACAACTTAGAGTAGGTATAATTTAGTAACAGTAAGGACAACTTAGTGAGTATAGGTACAACTTAGTGAAAGTAGTTAGAGCTTCTGCACTTCTGTACGTGACTCTTAGAAAGGTGGCTCACTTCCCAGAGATCAGTCATTATTGACAGCAACCTAGGAGCAATTGGGGTTAAGTGTCTTGCTCAAGGGCAGATTTTACAACCTCCCCACACCTAGTTGTCTTTGGTATTCACAGTAGCAAACTTTTTGTTACTAGCCTACCTAACACTGTAACCACTGGCTGAACAGCCTGCTGTTTCCCAATCTATTCATCTAAAAAGCATACAGAGAGGTTGGTTTGTTGTCGTTAGCCAAATGCCAGTTGTCTGGTGGTTGACTAACAACTGTGTTATCCTAGTAGTTTGGGGAGAGACTGGGAGGACTAAATCTCCACTCAGCTCTGGTCAACAAAAAATATCTGACTAATCCTTCTTGCTGGGGATTTGCAAATCTAATCCACCCTGCAGCGGCAAGCGTGTGTTGGTCTGGAGAGACGCTTGGACAGTGGATACCTGTGATAGCAGGTACAAGCTGCCCTGCCCTCAGGTCATCAAACCATGCCCGACCCCTGTAATGTTTATACCACAGAATTACTATCCCCCCTCCAGTTAGTCCTCTGGCTGGCAGGAGTCTTTGTTCTGTGTTTCTTTTCCTCCTCCTCAGCTACACATCCACTATGTCAGCAGCCAGCGAACCAGAAATCACCTGTGTGAAAGGAAGGAAAATTATCTGTGTGTTGGGTGTGTATTGTGGAGCGTGTGTGTGTGTGTGTCTGAGTGTATGTGTGTGTCTGAGTGTGTGTGAGACATCAGAGAGGTTTGTGTGTGGAAGGCTGCAAAGGGTCAGGGGTCTTAGGTCGGCGATGGGGTCCCAGTTTCAGGTCTTGTGTTTCACCCAAAGGGGGGCTCGGGGCTCAGTTCCTGTTCTCCCCCACCTCGGCAGTGCTGAGTGGGAGCAACGAGAGCAGAGGTGGGACAGGGGAAATGAAATGACTTGTGTTTTCAGGTAGCTAGATGATACTGATCTTAATGGCTTGTTACTAGAGCTGGTGGGAAGGACGGTGTGTGATTAGATGTGTGTGTGTGTGTGTGTGTGTGTGTGTGTGTGTG